>FLSR01000265.1:130937-144223 GCA_900092035.1 Leuciscus waleckii | reverse complement strand
TCAGATGGCACTTAGAGGCTTTTGTATCTGAACTCTTCATATGTATAAGCTGTGACATAGTTAATCTGGTTTATTTCATCTACTCCTCTTTTTTGGCTGGTAGAAGTTCTGAATGGCCAGTAACTTAAAAATTTAGTAGCCAAATTGTCCAGTGAGTGAAAAAAGTTAATTTCAAACCTTGATTCTTTGATCAATTATGGTAAATATAATAATAATGGTATTTGTTTCCACTACTGTTATTGCGATGATGCCCTTTTGAATATGGCTCATCCGATCAGATTTTAGAGCTGCATCTCTCCAGATTAGTGCAGATGAGTGTGATTGATTGTGATGAATGTCCTGATCCCACAGACGGAGGATCTTGTGAAAGCGCTGCAGGATCTAGAGAACGCGGCGTCTGGAGACGCGGCGTGAGACAGAAGATCGCATCACTTCCACAGGAAGTGCAGGACGTTTCCCTTCTAGAGAAGATCACAGGTGAGTCCTCACGGGTCGACATGTAAGGGCGCATTCACCCAGAATTCCCTTGTTTTCCATGTAACGTATTCAAAGTAGGGGTGTAACGATACACGTATTCGCATTGAACGGTTCGAAACGAGGCTTTCGGTTCCTTACGCATCACAAACCGAAAATGTTGTTACTACACAGCGCTAAGAGATCCAGTAAAGAAAGCTTTTGAATTCAAGACTGAAGTAATAACATCGCTGCGAGATCTAGTGAGAAAACGGATCAAACGGCGCTGACGTGGAAACCATGAGGAACACTGTGCCATGAATGAACTATATAGGCTTTAAGTCCACAGATCAGCAACATTCACCATGGCTTTACTGTAGTGACACTCACTGTAACCATGGAAGTCTGGCAGGAATAGTAAAAAGATTTCAAGTACGTCACACATCTTTTTCCAGCACTTCAAAACTCAAATAATAATCATATTTAAATGTTATTTTTAATGTGATGACCAAAACTTTGTTTGTTCATCCTTCAAAGATTTCCCCCATTTATAAAACTAAAAGTTTCAAGATGTAGGAAAACACACTTATTTAAAAATATTTTTTTCCTTTTAATAACTCACACTTATTTAAAAATAATTTTTTCCTTTTAATAAATATTTATTTATTTTTTAAATCAAAGAAATTTCTCTGGCATTTCTTTCTTTTTGCTGTTTCGACAAATGACCGAACCGTGACACCACTGTATCATTTCGAACCGAACCGTGAATTTTGTGAACCGTTACACCCCTAATTAAAAGGGTTAGTTCACCCAAAAATGAAAATTCTGTCAGTAATTACTCTCACTCATGTCGTTCCAAACCCGTGAGACCTTCGTTCATCTTAGAAACACAAATGAAGATATTTTTGATGAAATCTGAGAGCTTTCTGTCCCTCCATTGACAGCAACTTTCAAGGCCCAGAAAGATAGTAAAGACATTGTTAAAATAGTCCATGTGACTCCAGTATTCAACCTAAATGAAGCGACCAGAATACTTTTTGTGCGCAAAAACAACTTTATTCAACAATTTCTTCTCTTCTGGGTTCTCCGCCAAAACGGCGCTTCATTAGCTTGAATGAAGTCTATATGCTTCATAGAGAGAGCTAAATAATATACATCACCCTTTCTCTTTCCATTTGCTCAGTTTTTTTTAAACACTGAACTTCAAACTCATCGACTCCACTTTGTTCATTCTTGAATTTAACTTTTGCCTGTTTGGTGATTAGATTAACGGTAGCGCTTTATTTTACAGTCCTGTTCCCCATGGACATACTATGTACTTGTTATTACAATAATTGGGTACTAACCCTGAACCTAACCTTAACCAGTGCAGTTACCTTATATTACGCAGTACTTTCTTAGCTAAGTACACATACTGTAAAATAAAGTGCAGCCAGATTAAGTGTTTTGGACTGGCGCTTTGAACTGAATGTGACGCGTCCGGTGTGAAACCTGTCAGGTGTCTTAGCTGTGACCCATCCTGTGTTTAATCGCCGCTTTTTCATGCATTCGCTTTGTTCAAAGAAAGGGAACCGTGTAAAGAACTAACATTAAAGATCACAGTAAGCATACAGATCATTGACAAAACATGTTCTTGTAAGATGTGTGGTGTAATCGGTACACATGCTTTTCTTACTTAGTATTTTTGTCTTGTTTCCAGTCCAAATATCTATAAATTCCTAAATCAAGATGCATTTACTAGATGAGGAAAATGACATAAGATATTATGTCTCTTTTCCGGGGGAATTACTCAAAATTAAGTGAGTTGATGCTTAAAAAAAGCTAAATTATCTGCTAATGGGGTCAGAAAGATAATGTTAATTCAAACCGAAACAAGATTATTTTTCTGACCCCATTGGCAGATCATTTTGCTTGTTTTAGGCAAAAACTCACTTAATTTTTGTCATTTTACTACTTTAGTAAATGGATCTTGATTTAAGAAATGTTTGATATTTGGAGTTTATCTCCAAATATTAATGCACGGTATAGACTTATCACTTTAATTTCCTCCATCAGTTGTATTTAACTCCGGAGAAGATTCATAAGTTCAAGCCTGAGCTATCTGATGCATGCTTCCGCTGTACAATAGAGGTGGGCTCCTTCCTACACTGTACTTGGTTGTGTGTAAAGTACGAGATTTCTGGATTGGCTTTTATAGTGTCTTGACTAAGATTACACAAATTTCATTACCGGTTGACCCAGAGTTTTGTTTGCTGGGGAACTTCAAGAAAATTGATAAAATATTAAACAGGTTTCAGAAACATTTTCTGGAGATAGCTCTGGCAGTGGCTAACAGAATACATCCAGAGCCAGAAGGAGGCGCTCAACGAGAGGGAGAAGAAACTCGAGGTACCAGAGACTCTAAATGATTTAAGGAAAAACACTGTGCCTTTCTTTCTCAAACCAGTGTGATTTTCTTTCTTCCATGGGAGAATTTCTGCTGAATATCAGAGCTGCTGCTTTCAGTGCATTTAAAGTGAATGTGATTTATTTTATTTTTTTAACCTTCCAGCTTCAAAAATAGACAAAATAATAATATACAAGTAGTCCATATGACTTATATGCTATATTCCAAGCTTTTTGAAGTCATCCAATAACTTTGTGTGACAAAAAGACCAACATTAAATCATTATTCACTGATAAATCTGCCCCTCTGCCTTTTTTTAATTATTATTATTGTGTTTGAGCCTAAATTTGGTTTTAATTCCTCACACAAAAACTGGTTTCAGAAGACGTTGAATATAGCGACATGTCATATGCACAACTTTTATGATACTTTTGAAATTCTTATGGTACTTTTTCAAATTTTTGGAGCTTGAAAACAAGTTCTGATATTCTGTAACGCTTCCTTTGGTGTTTCATGGAAGAAAGTAAGTCAAATGTGTTTGGAAAGACATTTGTGGGTTAATGCATTAATTACATTTCCTTTAAGTATTTCTGAAAAACACAACCATTCAAAAGTATGGGGTTTGTAAGATATTTAAGTTTTAAAATAAATAAATAAGTCTCTTATACTTGCCAAGGCTGCATTGATTTGAAAAAAGAAATTTGAGTTAATACAGTAATATTGGGAAAATCTTATTACAACAGACAGAAGACTAGTGTGAGTTCCAACATGATGCTTTAGTTTTAACAGTGAAAGACTGGATAGCGAAACATTTAATATTTGGCAACTGTTTTACGATATAAATATTATGACTGAGCGTAATATCCAGTGACTCAAACTAGTCAACTTTAAAAAATAAAATAAACTCAGATTTCACTGTATTAAATTGAAAATATGCTATCATTTACATGATTCATGTAATTCATAACTGAATGTGATGAGACAAGAAACATTTTGTGTTTTCAGAGTATTAGACATTTGATTAAGAGTGAATGTGTGCATATTTAAAAAAATACATATTTTGTATATGTATTAAGTATACATATACAAAATATAGTAGTAGTAGTGTTTATTTATCCCTGAGGGAAAGTAGTTTGCAGCAAACTCACACAGACATCACAGTTGGCATATACAAACTTTAATTTAAAGCAAATAAATCTAATTAATCAACATTAGGAGAAGACTTTAAAAATCGAATATGCATATTTTATTATTTGAAATAGTTTAAATTGATAACTTCATAACTACTATTAGATCTAGAACTGCTTTTACCATTCTTATTTCTTACTCTTTATTCCCTTAAATCCCTTTTAATCCATTATTTATTTAATTCCTTTCAATAAAAAAGACCAATTACTTCCAATTGACCGTTCGCAAAGACCCGCCCCCTTTAGTTACTGTTGCTATGTCTGACAAGCCACGCCGCTCTCACACACACCATGTTCTCACGCAGTGAAATATACATCGCGGAGGAGAGGACACTGACAACACACTGACAGACCAGCTTACTTTTGTATTTTTTTAAGAAATGTAAACAATAAAAAGCGTTTTGTGGCTCTTTAATGTGTCTGACGGATCGCTGTAGAGCCTTTTAAAGCTGCTCTCTTCCTTCTAGTTCATTTATAGCATCAAATAAACATGAATGAACATAAGGAGTGTTGTTTTAGATGTCAGTGTACTCCACTTTTCAAGTTCAAATCCTCCAATGTTAATCTACTAACTTTCCTGACTGCTTTGTCGGACAAAATGGCAGATTTTGATTGGTCAGATCACCTGTCAATCAAACTCCCTGCGAAGGGTCAATTACAGCCTTAGTTTGAACAGTAGTGAACTTTGTCTGATCCATTGATTGATTTATTATTTCAGGAATACAAGCAGAAACTGGCTCGTGTCACACAAGTGCGGAAGGAGCTCAAGTCGCACATCCAGAGTCTTCCGGATCTGTCTCTCCTCCCGAACGTCACCGGCGGCCTCGCACCCCTGCCGTCTGCCGGAGACCTCTTTTCCACTGACTGAGCGCCTCTATCAGACTCAAGTCCTCTAAGACACTGGCTTCCTCCTGACCCACGGAAACACCAGAGGAGAGCAGAGCGACTGATCAAGTCCTTCGCCCACCTTTTGTATTTCAGTAGTTCTCATGCCAGCCAACAAGGTTACGAAACCTCACAGAGATCAAACCCACCAGTCGACCCGTCACTAAACCGGACTCAGAGTGTGGAGATTTTGTTTTGGTGTGACTTTGCTGTGGAAAGCAACCCTCTTTTGCTTTTGTCTTATACCTGTAGGTCTTTAGTTTTAATGCTCCAAGTACAATTTTGCTTCATTTTGGTTTTGGAAGAGACTAAACATGAGGATTCGATTTTAAAGCCCTCACTGCTATAGACTGAGTTCATGAAATCAAGAGAAGTTTAATTAGGAAACTCACGCTCATCATCAAACTGATATATTTTGGTTACAAACTTGATCTGTTCTTCTTCAAATGATTATTTTGCTGATAAATACAACAGATGTGCTGATATTTGTGGAAAAAATACAGTGTGATCCCATTGTCTCCTATAGTCACTGTATGTTTACAGTGTCTCTCATTAAATGACCGAACACATTCAACAACAAAAGGTATTTTGATACGAGTGAATTCTTGAATATCAGCGGGACGTGTAAATGATGCTGTGAAGCGTCTATTAAATATAAACTGGCCGAACATGTGTGTTTAGAATCTCTAGACAATACATCAAGCAGATATAATACTGAAGTTAAGCTTTTTCAAGGGTTCTCTTTTTGAAACATATATTTATACGTACACACACACACACACACACACACACACACAGAGAGAGAACTGTAAGAAACCGGCTAAATGGGATTTACAAACAGAAAAGCCTGACAAAAACCAGCACAAATACCAAAACAGAAGAAAACAAGATTACAGTGGGTTAAGGAGAAGCAGTCATGGAGTGTGGATGATCGGATGCAAGCGATATTCAGTGATGAATAACAAATATGCATTGGTCAAGAAGATGATATTGGAACTTTAGTCTGGTGCTGTTCTAATAAAACATATAAAGATGACTGTCTGAAGAAAACTAGCAAATTTCCCAACTCATTTATAATATGGGGTTGCATCATGTCAGGTAAAGGATCAGGAGAGGTGTCAATCATTATCTCAATAATCAACGCACAGGTGTAAATGACATTTTGGACACTTTTCTCATTCCATCCATAGAAAAAATGGGTTTAGTAATAAAGTCATTTTTCAGGATGACAATGCATCTTGCCACAGAGCAAAGAGTGTTTCTTCAGGAAAGGCATATCAAGTCAATGACTGAACTGTCACCTGCTATTCGAGAAAGTTGGAAGCAGATTGATGTGGGATATTGTTTTTCATAAGTGTTTGTGTTTTTCACAAGTCAATGCCTCAAAGAATTCAGGCTGTCATAAAAGTCAGAGGAGGAGCAAAAAAAGTACTAATTGTGTCTTTTTTGTTGTTGTTGATGATTCAGTTTTTTTCCTCAACATTAAGTGATTCCATCCTTTTTTTTCTCTGTTTGATCTGGGAAAAGACATGCCATCATTATTAATAAAAAAGTAAGTGATTTTGTTTAAGGTGTGTTTCATGAAGCCAGAATGCAAAACCTTTTTGTTTGCTATAAGGTATAAAAACTAGGTGACCATTTTGTCTACATCAATGCCCATGTCTATCCAAAGAGAAGTACTTTCTCCGTTTACATGTGAAGTATGACTCATAAGTCTCATGACTCGGCAGTTATAGAGTAGTTTGGGCAGGACATGAGAGCAAGAAGAATATCACGCCACCGGTGACAGGCGAGGGGTGTCTCTTATCTCGCCCCCCAATCCAAGATTTTAGTGCAGCTTCCTTCTACTTGAACAAGCACAGAGATTCAGATTATTATACAACAGTAGCGCTGGTTTTGCATGAGTGAGGTTGGAATGTCAGCGTCCTCGTGAGAGCCTTGATAAAGATGCCTGGAACTGTTTCAACTTCCACTATAAACGCAACCTGTGTCACTATGATGCTACAAGGTAAGACGTTATAACATTTCAGAATTGCACGACAACGACGTCTCAGTCTCTTTAATTTGCATGTTTCAAACTAGTGTTAATTTCGTTAAAGAAATCTATGACGAAAAAGGTTTTCGACCAGGGGTTTTCCATGACTGACCAGTACAAGGCAGTTCGACACTGATGATGACGACACGACACATGCAATATCGTTGACGTAAAAAGACGAGACTAAAATGTACTTAAAATATAAACTTGACCAACTCCACTTTTTGTATTTATAGAATAAAAGAGAAGACAAAACATTACAAACTGTTTTTAAGCCGCTACGAGTCATTAGGGATTTCAAGAATTTATCTTTTTTTTTAAATATCCGCGGAAATTGTGATTTCTCAAGATTACCAGATCACGGCCAGGATTTTATATAAATCATCGTTCTCGGTCATTACGTTCACCTCAGATCTGATAACTTTTATGATACTTTTGAAATTCTTATGGTACTTTTTCAAATTTTTGGAGCTTGAAAACAAGTTCTGATATTCTGTAACGCTTCCTTTGGTGTTTCATGGAAGAAAGTAAGTCAAATGTGTTTGGAAAGACACTTTAAGTATTTCTGAAAAATACTACCATTCAAAAGTATGGGGTTTGTAAGATATTTAAGTAAAAAAAATAAAAATAAACGTAACCAAGTTCTTACTTATACTTGCCAAGGCTGCATTAATTTGAAAAAAACTAATTGAGTTAATACAGTAATATTGGGAAAATCTTATTACAACAACTGAAGACTAGTGTGAGTTCCAACATGATGCTTTAGTTTTAACAGTGAAAGAGTGGATAGCGAAATATTTAATATTTGGCAACTGTTTTACGATATAAATATTATGACTGGGCGTAATATCCCGTGACTCAAACTATTCAACGTAAAAAAAAAAAAAACGAAACACTATATTAAATTGAAAATATGCTATAATTTACATGATTCATGTCATTCATAACTGAATGTGATGAGACAAGAAACGTTTTGTGATTTCAAAGTATTAGACATACGATTAAGAGTGAATGTGTGCATATTTAAAAAAATACATATTCAAAGTATACATATACAACATATAGTAGTAGTAGTGTTTATTTATCCCTGTAGGGAAAGTAGTTTGCAGCAAGCTCACACAGACATCACAGTTGGCATATACAAACTATAATTTAAGCAAATAAATCTAATTTAGGATAACCAGACCAGCTGACCATCAATCAACACTAGAAGAAGAATTAAAAAATCGAATATGCATATTTTATTATTCGCAAATAGTTTAAATTGACAACTTCATAACTACTATTAGATCTAGAACTGCTTTTACCATTTTTATGTCTTACTCTTTATTCCCTTAAATCCCTTTTAATCCATTATTTATTTAATTCCTTTCAATAAAAAAGACCAATTACTTCCAATTGACTGTTCGCAAAGACCCGCCCCCTTTAGTTACTGTTGCTATGTCTGACAAGCCACGCCTCTCTCACACACACCATGCTCTCACGCAGTGAAATATACATCGTGGAGGAGAGAGGACACTGACAACACACTGACAGACAGGACAGACCAGGGCACTTTTGATATGAAATAAAGTCTCAACTTTCAAATTTAAACAATAAATAGCGTTTTGTGGCTCTTTAATGTGTCTGACAGATCCTGTAGAGCCTCTTAAAGCTGCTCTCTTCCTTCTAGTTCATTTATAGCATCAAATAAACATTAATGAACATAAGGAGTGTTGTTTTAGATGTCAGTGTACTCCACTTTTCAAGTTAAATCCTCCAATGTTAATCTACTAACTTTCCTGACTGCTTTGTCGGACAAAATGGCAGATTTTGATTGGTCAGATCACCTGTCAATCAAACTCCCTGCGAAGGGTCAATTACAGCCTTAGTTTGAACAGTAGTGAACTTTGTCTGATCCATTGATTGATTTATTATTTCAGGAATACAAGCAGAAACTGGCTCGTGTCACACAAGTGCGGAAGGAGCTCAAGTCGCACATCCAGAGTCTTCCGGATCTGTCTCTCCTCCCGAACGTCACCGGCGGCCTCGCACCCCTGCCGTCTGCCGGAGACCTCTTTTCCACTGACTGAGCGCCTCTATCAGACTCAAGTCCTCTAAGACACTGGCTTCCTCCTGACCCACGGAAACACCAGAGGAGAGCAGAGCGACTGATCAAGATCCTTCGCCCACTTTCATTAGAGTAGGTAAAATGCAAGTCTGTGGCGTGAGAAGCTTCAGCCCTGTTTCTAACCTGACGTGTTTCCTCAGGGTTGTTTGGAGAGAGAGAGAGCGATCAGCATGTCGTCGTTCTCCGAGTCCGCGCTGGAGAAGAAGCTGTCTGAACTGAGTAACTCGCAGCAGAGCGTTCAGACTCTGTCTCTGTGGATCATTCATCACCGCAAACATTCATCGCTCATCGTGCGTGTGTGGCACAGAGAGCTGAAGAAAGGTACGAGACCGTGTCACTGCTGTCAGCTGCGGTTTCAGGTTCACAGTGGTAGTTAATGTTAGGCTGTGTTCACACTTGGCATGTGTGGTGCGATTGCTCTGTTAGTGAAGTGTGAACGCTGCCATCTGAACCCTGGTGCCACCAAACAAGCGACTGAGACACTGAAAAGATGTGTCTCGGGGTATGATTGCGCTTGTGGTTCGGTTCATTTGGTCCGGACCAAAAAAAATTATTAGTCCTTATCCGCTTAGCGTTCACTTTTGCATTTTTAACGCCGGACCTAAAAACACAGAACCTAAAGATACTGAACCTAAAGGCTTAGGGATACTGTATGTTCACAACCTGATTGATTGGCTTTTTCGTGACTGAACTAACCAAACATCCAAAACAATGCTATGTTCGGGGATAAATGCGCTCGCTGTATGTGCGTAGCTACATATGATGGTATTTTGACCAGCTGAGAACTTGTGAAGAGCTTATAAAATGTGTAAAGGAGTCAAAACGGCGTCAGGAATCCCTCCGTCACACACACACACACACACACAGATCTGCTGTGAGGAGACGCGGTTCTGATGCCTGTGCTGAACTGTGATGGGACACATCACGACTATGATGAGAAAAAACTGGTATGCTTGAGCATTCTGTCCTTTTTAAGGTCACATCTTCCTGTTTTTGGTTCGTTTACATGTCTTTGGTCTGTGTTGCGTTCATATATCACTCGAATCGCACCAGAGTTGGTTTGGAAGCGGGCCGAGACCCATCTTGTGTTTGGTGGCACCAGGGTTCGGATGTCAGCGTTCACACTTATTCAAATTAACCGCACTAACAGAGCAATCAAACCAGAGTTTGTTTTAATCAAATCAAACATGCCGAGTGTGAATTAGCCTCAGTCTGCGTCTGCTTCCAAACCAACTTTGATGCGGTTCGAATGAAATATGAATGCAAAACGGACCAAAAACATGTAATCGAACCAAAAACAGGACGTGATGTCACAAGATGCGACCCTAAAAATGGACAAAAAGTTTTTTTCTCGTCATAGTCGTGATGTTGCCCATCACAGTTCAGTACAGGAGTCAGAACCGCGTCTCCTCGCAGCAGATCTGTGTGTGTGTGTGTGTGTGTGTGTGTGACGGAGGGATTCCTGACGCTGTTTTGACTCCTTTACACAATTTATAAGCTCTTCTCAAGTTCTCAGCTGGTCAAAATACCACCACATGTAGATACGCACATACAGCGAGCGCATTTAGCCCAGAACACAGCATTATTTTGGATGTTCGGTAAGTTAGGTCACAATTTACATAGAAAAAGCAGATCAATCAGTTTGTGAACAAATCTCTATGCCTTTAGGTTTCAGTGTTTAAATGCAAATGTGAACGTTAAGCGGATCAGGACTAAATTTGTTTTGGTCTGGCCAAAGAAACCAAGCGAACCGAACCACAAGTGTGAACACAGCCCAAGACCAAACCTTGACTGTCTGAGTTTAGTTTGCACAAGTCATCTTGTTTGTGAAGACAAGGTTAGGCTTCAAAAATGAATGAAATGCTCAAACATTTAAACTGAAACTTTGTTTTAAAGTAAAAGATGATTAAATTAAACATTTTGTATTTTATACAAATGTATATATTATACAAAATGATTTTTATTCAAAAATTGCTATCAAATCAAAGTCATTTTAAACCAAATTTGAATTTGATATCACAAAAATTGAAGTTCCTTTGATATCTTGTTTAAGTGTAATACCAAAAATAGCCACCAGGTGACACCCACATTCCATAGAATTTTTTTAATGCGTTCTCTAGTAACAAATTAATAAATGTCTGACACAATATTACTTCTATCACAAAACAGTCACCAGATATGAAACCTCGAGTCTTAGACCTTTCCAACGATGTGTTTTGTCAAGATTAGAAAAAGTTTTGATTATAAAATAGTTCAAATAAACTTTATAATATGAAACATGATTCCGTCCATAGGGAGAGGAGCCCGATAAAAGGTTTTAAAGTAGGCTACCCTTTCCACGGTAACGCAATGTCCGATTTCAAAATGAAATTTTGAGTGTTTGGTAGGGGAAAAAAGCAATAAAAAAAAGAGCGCCAAAGCGTCCGGCTAGCGGGACACTGATGACAAACAAGGGGTTAAAATGCTTTCATAAGTCAATTCAAAGATTTGCACTTCCTGCTGACACATGCAACTGAAGTTACATGAAATAAAATGTTCTTTACTATTACGGGTTTTATCTTAGGTGCCGTTTTTTTATGCCTTTTGGCCGTTCATTTTTCACGACAACAGCGTTTTTGGGGCCTGAAAGCGCAAACTATTGAAAACGGGTTTCAAAGTGCAAGTTTTTGAAAACAATACTGATATCATCTCCATGTAAACAACAAAAACGTGCATTTGTGAAAACGATAACATCATGCGCATGCGTATTACGTGTTTAGCTATAGGCGCTTAAGTGTTTCTTTACGAAGTGACTTTACTGGCCTGTCATGAATAATACAGTGTTTGTAATTTTTCTTATGCTTTTTATTTTATTTTCGCGGATCCGTGTGAACGGGGATCGTTTTGACAACACTGTCATCTATATGCGAAAATCGACAACAAAAATGTTTCTGGGACAAATCGCCTATACCCTGCCTCTAAAATATCTGCAGACAGTAACCACACACACAAATACATATTCACATGCACATTTATGTCAGCACAAACACAACTAGAACAAACACACACTTCGTAATTTACTGGAATGTATGATAAGACACATTAGTCAGTATGTAGTGGAAAAACACACCTGCTGAAAGAGAGAGAGGGGACATTTAAACACCACCCCATTTTTATTGTGAAATATTATCACTTTTTTTTTTTTTTTTTTTTTTTTGCAGTTTTGGTATGGAAGCCCCCGGAGNNCAGGTTAGGTATGGTAGTTTTTTGTAAAATTTTTTCTTTTTTTTTTTTTTTTTTTTTTTTGCAGGTTAGGTATGGTAGCCGCCGTAGGGGTTTTATTTCACTACTAACTTATTTTAGCAGCACAGGGTTCTCAAACAACAGGTCTGACAGTCATCATTTGGTTATAGATTACTGAATGACATGGTCTCAATGACTCCAAATCAACAATAGCAGTACACAGCCAGAATAAGACATGCTGTAACTTCACATGCACACACTCCCATGTAAACACACACACACACCCACACACACACATTCATTGTGGTGGACTAACAGGACAGGGTCACATGTGTGCGGCCACACATATACAGCTACGCTCACATTTAGATGAAGTGCATTAACACAGCCAGATGTTTCTTTGTCTCTGCAGCCTCAAGCTCTCTTTTTCTCGCCTGCGTCCTCCCAAACAATCCACGCAGTGTGTCGTGGGAAGAACGGGCGTGTTGTTCAGGTCAAACAGAGGAAAAAGGAGGGTGAGAGAAAGAGAGAGAGAGAAAGATGCTCCAGCTGTGAGTAAAAACAACAAAACTGCATTTGATTGGGAGGGGGGTGTGTGGACACAGGGTCATTGTTCGTAAAGAGGTCGCGGATAAAGAGACGAGAGAAACAGATCACTCAGCTCATGCAGTGATAAATGATGGCGTTACACCTCATTCATTCACAATCCCTCAACCAACACAACACAACCGATGTGGTGCTACAATATTTTTCAGATTAAACCATGAGAAATATATGAGAAGATAAAAAGTGAAAGAAATATGATTACCATAGTCATGTGCCATGATATTATCATCAAATTGGTCAAAATCATAGTATTACCATATAGTTTTTGTATGTGCACTTCATGAAAAGTATCTAAATGTTTAAGTACAATATGTAAAATAGCTATAGAAAAAATTGTATGATCAATAAGTTATGACAACATATGTTTTTACATTACTTTAACTCATCAAAATAAGTTAAGCA
>FLSR01000265.1:70847-130618 GCA_900092035.1 Leuciscus waleckii | reverse complement strand
CACTTTATTTTACAGTGTCATTGTTACAGATGTTACATGTAGTTACTGTAGTAATAACAGTAAATTATGCGTAATTGCATGCAACTAATCCAATCCTAACCCTATAGTTAGTACATGTAGTTAATTAATATTACTCAGTACTTAAATATATAATTACACTGTAACAATGGCACCTTAAAATAAAGTTTAACCGAAATCACTCTAGTTAGTGATGATGATTGTCGTTCCAATGTTCTACTCGATCTATTTCAGAGTAACATATTGTTTGTCATATTTCACTGATAATGTTTCTGACATGTTTCAGACATTGTCGTGTGATTTAGGAGGATTAAATTTGTCAAGAGACATAAAAAAGCCACTGATGAGCCATCCCAGGGAGGAATGTTTGGGAAGGGCAGAGAGGTGGAGAGGATTGAAGAGAGAGAGATGATGTACGGATGCAGGGAGCGAAGGATGAAGTCCAGAGGAGAGAGGAGGAGGGGTTTGAGGAGAAACACTGGGAAGGACAGAGGAATGTGATAAATGGTGTGTTTGTAATGGTTAAGGCAGAGACAACGAGAATAAGAGAAGTAAAGAGATAGATGGATTAATGAATAGATAGTTGAGCAAGAAAATAAGATGAAAACTAAAGAACGAATCAGATGTGATATCTTCTGATTTCTCCCAAAATAAGAATGAAAATAAGAAATTAGAAATTATGTTTTGCTTAAAGAAAAGGACGATTTTTTTCCATTGTTTTCATGACAGTTTAATAAATATTAAGCACAATTTACGACGATAATGCAAAAAAACAACAACTCATAATTATATAATGTAAAAGTTAAATATATATATCATGTAGTATTTGTCTGAGTTAAACATTAACATATTTTTATTATTATTATTTTAAATTACAACTTTGCGAATAATGAGAATTACAAAAAATACATAGATGCATCGCGGTAATGACAATTTGGGGAGAAAATGTGCTAAGCTGTCATGAGAACAATGTAAAATCTGTGATGGTCCTAAAACAAAGATTTAATTTATAACTTAACATGTAATTTCCTACTTTTTTTCCTTTTCATTTTCGGGTAAAATGTGACCTGGATATATTTTTTAGTGACATCACTGCAAAGTGTTTTTCTTCCCTCTTATCGTAATCGGTTTTTTTTTTTCTTCAGAAAGCTTTTAACTTCATTCGTCCCCTCAGAGTGGTCATATTCGTTCCCCTGTCATTCTTGACAGATAAAAGCCGTGTTTTTTTTACGCCGGGTTCTAAGCGAACTATTTATTTTGGAGGGATTTTCCAACCATAATTTGTGGCACATCATTAGGCGTGAGTGCGTGTTCTCAGAGCAGGTGTAACGGTTTGTATATATGACAGTGTTTCACTGTAAACACTGTTGACTTCTTTGGGCTCTGGAGTTCATGGCCGTCAAGAACTGCTCTTTAACGAGAATTTCACATGTTTACATTCTTCATTTGGGGAGTACGGCAGAAAATGCTGGAGATGTTCGGACAGCCTTTTCCACAGAGACAAACAAGCACTCAGAAATAGGGAAACAACAGTATAAGTGTGCGATGTGAGTTATGGAAGAATTTGTTTGTGTGTTTGAGAACACTGTTTGTGAATCGGGCAGTAGATTTAACTTGAATGAGATTCTGATTCATATCCGTTGAAGTTTTTCTATTATTTGACTGTGTGTATTGAATTGATTGCTGTTTTTGATTGTGCTCCACGTTCACGATTCCCAATGAATGCTCCGTGTGTTTGTTCTCTGTTTGTTTGTGTTTGTGTGTTTAGTGAAGCGGGGAGGGGGGGTGTCTTAAATGAACATCCATTGTGAGTACAGCAACACAAAGCACAAAAGAAGAGGCAGATTGAGCTGTTTGTCTGACCACTGGTTTAGGGTGTGTTCACACTTGGCATGTTTGTTTGGATTAAAACGAACCCTGTTAGTGCAGTTCATCTGAATAAGTGTGAACGCTGCCATCTGAACCCTGGTGCATCAAACACACGGGCCGAGACTCTAAAAAGATGAGTCTCGCTCCGCTTCTAAACCAACTCTGGTGCGATTCGACTGAAATATGAACACAACACGGACTAAAGACATGTAAACGAACCAAAAACAGGACATGATGTACAAAATGCGACCCTAAAAAGAACAAAATCCTCATGTTTTTTCTCATCATAGTCGCAATGTTTCCCATCACAGTTCTGTACAGGATCAGAACCGCATCGCCTCGCAGCAGATCTGTGTGTGTGTGTGTGTGTTTGTGTGACGGAGGGATTCCTGCCACTGTTTTGACTCGTTTACACATTTAATAAGCTCTTCACGAGTTCTCAGCTGGTCAAGATGCCATCATATGTAGCAACGCATATACAACGAACACATTTATCGCAGAACACAGCATGGTTTTGGATGTTCGTAAGTTCCGTCGCAAAATATACGTTATGAAAGCTGACCAATCCCTATGCCTTTAGGTTCGGTATCTTTAGGTTCGGGTTAAAATGCCAATGTGAACGCTAAGCGGAACAGGACTAAATGTATTTGTTTTTGTGCGGACCAAACGAACCAAGCAAACCGAACAAGAAGTGTGAACACACCCTTTGATATCTTGGCAAATCTGAGCACAGTTTGAGACACTGTCTCACTTTACTCAAGCTGGCGAATACATTTGAGAGGAATGGACTGACATTCTCAAAGTAAACAAACAGCCCTGATAAACGCCTTCTGTGTTTTCATTATTCGTAAGGATTCGCTCGACGATTGAAGGTGTTGAAAGGGACTCTGGGAAACGGTTAACGGCTTCTATTCCTTTGGTTCTGAGATGAGGAGAGGATATTTTTCGAAACATATCTAGCACCGAAACTCCTTGTGGCATAAGAGCGCTCAGAAAGCGTTTTTAGCCTGATTGAGTGTAGCCATAAGCTGCTTATAGAGGGTACGCTTGCCCCCTCTTCTAATGCACTGGATCATTCCTGGCATACCTACAAGACTGTTAAAAAACAGAATGAGGTGCGAGTAATGTTTCTTTCTCTCGCGCGTCTCTTTTTCGCTATCGCTGCCTCATTCCGACTCCATTAGTCTGACAGTGTGCAGACAGGGCGAGGGAGAGAGATAACAGACTTAGACGACCACACAGATGGATGCACACACACACACACACACTCATACATGCTGTGGGTGGGGTGAGATAAGGGCAGGGCACAGGTCATACAAACACACACACACACACACACATGTCAACATGCAAAAGCAGAAACACACATGTATCAGTTTTGGTACACATTAAGCACTCAGGCACTGTGTATTACAGAGCTGATTGGTCGAAACACCAGCGTAGGAGTTGATGTTTTGGACCGCAACCCATCCGTGAGGTCCATAACACGAAACTCACCCCTTTGCCACCCAAGGTGATGGCTGCCTGCAAAGTTTTACTTTAAAGAGTTTTTTTTTTTTTTTTTTTTTAAAAAATCTAAAAATTTATTTGGGAAATTTTTGATGGGTTCCCCCAAAATTTTTTTTTTAAAAGTTTTTTTTTTTTTTTTTTAAAGGCATCTAAAATTAATTTGGGAAATATGTCAACTTAAAATTTTACAGTAACTGGGTTTCAGACATGCTTAATTTAAAATCAAATCTGACAATTCTTGTTTGTTTTTTTTGTCTTTAATTAAAATAGCTTCACCTCCCTCTAATAGCAACATCTCTTCTATTCTCTGATGATGTGTTTACTGGCACGAAGGCGGGACAACCTGTCACTCACATGAGATCCACCAATAGCAAACCACAACCATCCAATCAATTCCCTTTGGACAAAATCAAGCCCCGCTCTACATTTTTTCTCATTGGAGAAGCCGTTTCACTCGGATATACGTCACAATAGGGAAGAAAAGACCATCGCAGCTTCTGTTTCATGGTAACTTTAAGGTTGAAATGTGTATGTTCTGCACTACTATCATCGCAAAATGAAATTGCTGAAAAAATTGATGTAAAAAAATAAATAAATACAAATCATCATTCAAATTTATTTAAAATAAAACAAGACAACTCCTATCTACGAGTCAAATAACTAAATCTCATTTGTGATTTCTCTTTCCTGTGGGATGTTCCTACAACAACATCAGTCATGCACTTCTTGACTTTTGTGAGAATATTCAGGCAGGTTAGGTAACATTTATCCCGATGTCAGCAAGTCATGGATCACTCTTGTGTGTGGGTACAGATGGTTCCTGGGGCTGATGTTTGATGGAGGGAATGGTTTGGCCGTTGCGCGTGGTCTCTCTCATGTAACAGTGTATTTGCTGTCACTGGAATGCATTGTGTTTGAGCAGCCAGGCCTGTAACATTCACATGCCAGTTCCATTACAACAAACCAACAATTACACACTTTCCACATTTCAGGTGACCGTGATCCGATTCCCACATCCTTTTTCAGTTTTAGTCATTTTAGTACTTCAACTTCAACATTTCTAGTTTTTTATCTAATATTTAAATTTCTGTTTTTTTACTAAAAGTAATGAAAGTAACTTGCAGTTTAAGTGAGTCAGATGTTGATTCATTAACCTTGCCTGATTCAGTTAGTTCATTCAGTAAAAGATTATCAGATTGATTCAAACCAGTAACCCCTGAGTTTGGCTGTGTCTGAAATTGCATACTCTCTTGAGTAGGTACTTATTTTGAACAAGTAATCACTTCACGATCGCTAAAAAAGTCATTATCATGTGACCTACCAACATCAGTTGCGTCGCTTCACCTCCATTCACAAATCCTCTCCCGTGGCCTCATGGGATAGTAAAGTGTCCATCATATACGCACTTCAGAATCTCACCGGAAGTAGTAGGTCATCCGGGTACTTGAGTACTGTGAATTCGGACATACAACTTTTGTCACATACTGGTTTTCGCCTACTATATGGTCGGGAAGGGAAGATTTCGGATGCAGCCGGTGTGATCTTTCTGAATGAATCATCAAAAGAATCAGTTCATAAGAGTCATTTCCTCATGAATCAGATTACACTGGTCATGTTGTTGTTGTTTTTGTGTGGCGCTCTCAAGGACGCTCAATAGAAGAAAAAAATATTGTCATCATTATATTAAATCTTGTTTCTTTTTCCATGGCGCTGGACCAGGTTCAGCTGCATAGATTCTGCCATTGACAATAACAAATGCAGATCTTTTCATTTGCTGAAGATGGGACATTTAAACTCTGATCTGATCGGACCACACCAGATAATCTGGCTAGTGACTCGGCATGTTAGTGGGGATTAAACTGGGGCACTGGGGTTAAAATTGGGCCAAGATGTTGACAATGTTGATGCGTGTGGGACTGTTAATGTGTTACACCCCCTCCGAAAATGTATCATTCCTTATTGTTACCCGACTTTTGCATGTTTCCTTCCTCTGCTGACTGTATGAAGGCATTCACTGCTCTTTTACCTCTCTCTCGTTCTCTCTCTGGTGTTCGTGAAGTGTAGGTAAGCAGCTCAGGTCGGCCGGTGCATTCAGTGCTGGTGGGCGACTAGAACTGTGTGTGGTGGCCTGGTACAGCTCTGTCTCATGACTGAGACCTAATCCTGCATTACAACACACACACACACACACACACACACACACATTCACGTACCCTGTACCCGCCAGCTGAGCTCCGAGATGGAAAGGTGTATGTTGTTTGGAAGGATATGAGAGACGTACTGGGTCATATACACACAGCTTCAGTTTTCTAGGTTGTGTCTATCCTAAAACAAAATGCTGTGGCTTCGAGCAGGTACCGTCTCTCTTTTTCTCTCTTCATCCTTCCCCTGTGTGTCTCTCACCTTATTTATCTTGTAGTAAACTTCTTGTCTTTTCTTATTACCGGTATTCACATTGCCAGACCTCATGCATTTGTTCAGTAGCCTATACTGTATATGAGTGTGTGTGCATGTGTGATATATAAATGTGTGTATTCCTGTTTGAACACATGGAAATCAATGTAAAGTATGTTCTGTATTCATACAGAGAAGATTAGTGTTGTTTGCTAAATGAACCCTTTAGCATGTAACTCGCTCTTCATTATTTCTACTAAAGACATGAATGATTGCTTTACTTTTCTGAGTGATTTGACTTGCGATTTTTGACTAGCAGACTTAAGATGTTTTGAAGGAGGAACCCAAACCATTTTAATATCAAAGAGATGTGGGGGTGGGATCCTTTAAGCCAGTGAGCAGCCACCTAGCAATGGTTAAAAACACTCAAAACTCAATAGCAACCTCCTTAGCATCATGTTGGCGATTGGCCTACAAATTAACATCATGATTACACAGCTTGATTTGCTGAAACACTCCAGTAAAATATCCAATAAAAACCTTATTTTTGTTTGACCGACAATATCTATGTGTGTTTTGTCTGGCACTGATTGCGATTTTACAGTTCTCTCATCACATCAATGATTGTTTAACTAAGACAAATGTTTTCCTCTCTAACTGTGTGGATACTCAAATGAATGCTGTATTGATCATCACGGTGTGTGTTTTTGTCTTTTTAAGGAACCCAGGGGATTCTGGGTAGTGTTTACCATTTGATAATGTTGTGGACTTCGCTCTATCATACTTTACTCTGGTGTGAATTAGAGCTTAATGATTAACATGCATAAGAACTCGCATAAATGATCGGTTTCACATAGAAAATAATCGGGAGATGTAGAGAAACAGGGCATGTGTATGCGCACATTGCAGAGGGAGGTAAAGAGAGATAGAGGGAGAGAGATATGGAGACAGGGAGGAGGGGAAGTATGACGTATTGTTGATTGTGATTAATGAGCTCTCGAGGGAGAGTTTCTGATTTGGCCCCTTCAGTGATGGAAAATGCTTTAGTTCAGAATTATCAGTTCTTCAAGCTAAATACTTCTTGATCAGCCAATATATATATATATTGAGATTAGTTTAGCATTTTGAGTTGATTTAGTGTGATTTAAAACGAGCATATGAATACACATGTCAACACATATTCAGCATTATTGAGTGGGGAAAATATTTGTGAACTTGTGATTTTAATTGAACATTAATTAAATAATAATTGATTATTTCACAGTGTAATGGAAAATAATGCCAAGACGACATGTTTACTGGCATGTGCACGCATACACATACAGATGTTCGATATGACTCGCATTTCCGAACATCATGTTTCCGATAAACAGCGTGTGTTTCCCGTATGTTCGTTAAACATCTCATTCTCTCTTTTTCAACATGGCTCTCTCCCTCTTCTCCCCCACTCTCGTTCCCGTCAGTCAATCTCGCAGCCGTTATCAGCGCTGGCCTGGCAGATTTACAGCAGGAGGATGGAAACATCTGGATCTTATTCTGTAAAATCATCCCTCTCCCTTCCTATTTGCCCCGCTGGCACACTCATAAAACTGTCCGAGCGGAGACCCCAATCGCAGCACCTCGAAACATTACATAAGTGTTGTTTTTTTACCCTGTAGAGCAGAAGTTTCATTACTCAACACAGTTTTTGATTTAATTCTGTCAAGCACATTTGAGATTACTCAAGTGGTTAATGGTTAGTGATTGCTTTGATCCCTGAGGTGTCCCATCAGGTGTCAAACCTGTCCGTGATGTTCTTGGTCACCATGAAAAGTTGTTGGAAACCGCTTTGGGATATTTTGAGAGTCAGGATTTGTGTTGTTTTAAGGGTGATGTTCTGTTTGGGTCAGGACATCCACGGAGGCGAGATGTGATCCCTCTCAGGCTGTGGGAGGCTGATGGACCAGAGAGTTTTCCCAACACTAACACAGGAATTCTTCACATTCCGGCTTCGTTCGTGGCCTAATCTATCAAAGAGAGAGAGAGAGAGAGAGAGAGAGAGATCAGGGGTTTAGTGGGGGACTCTTCATACTCGACTATACCTCCACCTGACCCCTCATTCTCTCCATCCTTTTCTGGCTTAACTTGCTTTCTTTGTGTAATTCTGTATTTGTTGTTGAAACTTGCACTTCAGTGACTGAATACATGGACATTAACTTTTTCAATATCAAGATTTTAGGTTATAATTGATATTAATGTATAAGGGAAAGCATATATATTATGTGGTGTAACTTGTCACCGTTTCTTTTAGTTTTTTTAATCACCTCAGCCTTTTTGTAGTTATTTAAATAGTCCCGTGGTGTGACAAATCAGAACTCACATTTATTTGTTTGGAAAAGAGAGAAAAGCTACTTTGTGGATGAAGACTTAAAGAAAATTTTTTTCTTTGAAATTCTGAAAGTGGCCCTCTAGGGTTTTTACAGCTCATGTTGTGTCTATAACCTGCAAGACATTTATGTTTTCATTGACCTCATCTGTGATCCCCAGTTTGAACATATGTCATCAATCTGGGTATTAAACAAGCAAACAAATGATCAGAAGTGTTGCAACAAGTCAAATGAATCATGAAACCATCAGAGTCAGAATAAGAGATGTTGTGAAACTGTTATTTTATCACTGTAGAAACGGTGCGTAGGATCACGAAATCCTCCTCTCTCACTCTCTTCTACCTTTTTCTCTCTCTCTCTCTCTCTCTCCCTCTATTACCCTTGCAGGTCATGATATTAACAGCTCTTTGGAGCCAACAAACATTGACACCAGTATCCTGGAGGAATACATCAGCAAAGAGGACGACAGCACTGACATGTAAGAGACATGAGTTTCTATGTGTAATCTGGAGATTGTTGGATTGTGAGACAAAGGGCCCTATTTTAATTATCTAAGCGCATGGTCTAAAGCGCACGCGCAAGTGCACTTAGGGCGTGTCCGAATCCACTTTTGCTAGTTTAACGACAGGCACATGGTCTTAAAGGGTCATCTTTATTCTCTTAATGAGTAACGGGTGTGTTTTGGGTATAACGTGAAATAAATCAATCAGAGTCTCATCTCCCATCCCCTTTAAAAGCCAATTACACAATAGTAATCTTTTACATTTTAATCCTTTTATTTTTTATATTTGGTATGTTTGTGTGCTGCTGCGCGTGTACGCGTGTTGTGGACCCGCCCATAGGCGCACATTACTAACGTCTTTAAATAACAAAAAAAATATTGCGCCATGGACTTTAGACCAGGTATCAGTTGGTCAATGGCACAGTCTATTTCTGTTGCCTCAAAATAGCAACGCGCCAACAGTGCGTCTGAACACACCTCGTTTTTAGACCAGCAGCCCATGGGCGCACACATGGGCGCAAATGCATTTGCTATTTAAACAATGTGGCGCAGGACGTGAAAATGATAACTGCGTCGGGCTGAAACTAGCAAAATACACTTGCGTCGCGTTTGGCGCTGCATTTCGCCGGGTGTAAGATAAGGCTACAAATTTGTTATGATGATGTGCTTATTTAGATAATAATGAGTCATATTGGCCATCAGCTGGTGATTTGGGTTTTCTTCCTCTAGTTGTTTCACAGAGGTCCACAGCGCCCCAGGACCCCAGTATCTCTCGCCCCAGGCCGGGGCATCCTCTTCAGGGGGGTTAGGGTGTGGCGTCACCCCCCCATCCCCCTGCGCCAGGGCACCGTCCCGTCTCTGTCCCAGTCCTGCCAGAACCCCTATCCACCTCCACCACCGCTGGGCCACCTCAGACACAACTACCCCTGCCTGGGGCAACAGCAGAACCAGACACCCCAACACCAACAGCCACACGCCAAACCGGACCACCACGGACAGTACGCACCGGGGTAAGAGAAAGACAGAACAGAGAGGAGCAAAAATGACATCAATATGACCAGTGGTGGGTGAAGTACACAAATCAAGTGCTTGAGTAAAAGTACACATACCCTAATAAAACATTACTTCAGTTAGAGTTTTAAAGGAATAACTCCCTTAAAAATGTAAATTCTGTCATCATTTACTCGCCCTCAAGTTGTTTCAAACCTGTATGAATTTCTTTCTTCTGCTAAACACACCCGAAGATATTTTGAAGAATGTTGGTTACCAGACAGTTGATGGACCCCATTGACTTCCATAGTAGGGAAAAAAATACAACGGGAGTCAATGGTCCACATCAACTGTTTGGTTACCGACACTTTTGTGTTCAGCAGAAGAAGAAATTCATACAGGTTTGAAACAACTTGAGGGCGAGTAAATGATGACAGAATTAAAATTTTTAAGGGAGTTATTCCTTTAAGTACTCCTTTCCAACTTGAGTAAAAGTACAAAAGTACTTGATTTTTACTTAAGTGTACTTAGGTATTAAAAGTAAAAAGAACTGATCAATGAATGTTTATTTTGTATATACTTTACATTGATTTTATATTATATATTTTATAGAATCCTATTGCTCAAAATTTTAATTATGAATTATTATGAATTGTCAGTAGCCAGCACTAGTCAGTATTAGTATTAGTGAATGCAGATATGAAATGTGTGTGTTGACAAACAATAAAAACACGTCACATAGGACTAAATGCATAACATTTTAAAAAGAACGCAATGCGAACATACTATTTTTATATCATTTGAAACTGTGGGGAAGAATCCAAATGCAACAATTTGCGTTATTTTAATGTTAGTTGTGTGTTTTTTTGAGACCGTGTTTTTTTTTGTGTGTGACATGGACATGCCCGCATTCAAGCATTACAGCTCACCCTTTTACAGTTTACAAACAACTGAAAGTCGAGATCTAAATATGATTTTCATGTACAATTATAAATCCTAAAATTCGTCATTTGTAATTTACCTTTACCTAATTTACCAGAAACTTTGTTGCTGTCCACCACTGAATATGACAAATATTAATTTAACAAAGTGATTTGTATGTGAACGTACAATTTTTTGTAAAAACGTCCAGCCCTAAATCTGCGTCAGGCTCGTAAAAACCCAAAGTATTCTTAGTTTCTTACTAAAGGCTGAGTAAGACAGACGTAGGAGTGAATGGGAATAAGCTCTGAGACATTAGATGAATGGGTCAGGCCTGATATCCTGTGAGGAATTGTGCAATCAGTAAAGCTCTTTTATAATGTTGCCCAAAAGGAGGCATCAGTTATGTCGTTAGTGAGCTTTTTGATGGGTTTCCAATTAAAACAAGAACTGATTCACTACAGTGCTTGAATGTTTCGTGGTGCGTGAATGCAAAGGCATCCCTTTTAATTGTTCAACTTCAGCGTGTGTATCGTCCTGCCCCCGTTTGAATGATTCCTCAAATCGTGTGTCTTGAGGAGAGGTGTGCTGTTATGCTGCTAGTGATCAGATGCACCATTTTCACTTGCTGGACTATAAAACAGGTGAAAAAAAATCACACAGACATGCATTAAAAGAGGTGAGGATGATTTTTTTCACGCAAGACAAGACAAAAAAAAGTCCCAAAACCTTAGCTGACTCACTCATGTTGTGTATTTAATGTGTTTAATGTACATAAATTGTATTTAATGTTATTATTTTTGCAGAACGCTACCCGAGTCCCCTCCAGACTCCAGCTCAGAGCCGTATTCACCCCAGCAAGCCAACGGTAAGTTCAGTCCACCTGAATGATTTAATGTTAATCGAACCATTTCAGTGCAGGGAGATGCACTTATCAAGATTGCAAGTTATTAAGGTTCAAAAAACATTAACAGAAAGTTGTTTAGTTATTCTTTTAGTTAATGTCGATAAATGTGGACATAAAAACAATTATTTAACACAGTTAACTGCTGGATTTTGTTACTATTGATTTTTACTATTGGCATGGTGCCGAGCAAACTTGCTTTTTAAGGAAATATAAAAAAAAGCTATTGTCTGCTTTTTATTTTTCCTTCCCAGATTCGCACATGCTCAGGACAATGACGCCCGAAAACATGTGTCACATGACCAGTCCTCCACCTCTCCCCACACACCCCCTCTATCCCAGCATGCACCGGGACATGTACCTTAAGCCAGAGCCCATGATATCGCAGTATCCGATTGGTCCAACCAGCGGCGGGGGCGGAGACATTCAGCAGAGTCAGATGCTACATCAACTCCTGCAACATCCACAAGGACCAGAGTAAGAAAGAGAGAATCTGAGAGACTGATCTTTTATAGATCAGGGGACTTAAATGAGTATGACTGAAATTATTGACCCGAAGGACCCTCGTTTAAGAAATGTAAACATTTTAATAAATTTTAAATATATATTTTACAACAATTCTGCGTGATGATAGTCCAAGTTATTGAAATGAATAAAATCAAAAAGATATATTTTATTTCACATTCACCAGTACTGTTACAATCTCAGAAATAATCTTCTAATTTTAATCTTGATTCTATGTATTTTTTTGCATTTTAATTTCGATTATTTCAATAAATTAATGTAAATATGCTTTTTTTCAGTAGTGTCACATTCAGTGTGTTTTTTTTAGCAATTTAATTTAGATTAATTTATAGTTAAATTATTTAAATATATTAGTTATCATTTATTAATTAAAATACTTTTAAGTCATCCTGCGGCCCACCTGAAATTTTGCCCCGGACTCCTGGTTGAGAACCACTTCGGTAGAGGTAGAGATGCACCAGTGTCACCAGTAGCTGTTCTCCTGTAGCATTGGCGCTTGCAACGCTAAGGACATGGGTTCGATTCCCGGGGGAAAGCAAGAACTGATATAATGTAAATGTGTACCTTGAAATGCAATGTTAGTTGCTTTGGATAAAAGTGTGATAAATGTAAATGTGTCAAAATTATCGACATTAACTGTCCGTTGCTATAATTTATGCAATTATCCGCATGCTTTGTGATTCTCCAGTGGGATTCCTGTACATCCCGCAAAGAAGAGAAAACATTCAGACTCTCCCAACGGCACTCTCAACTCCCAGATACTCACGGGTATCATCAAGCAAGAGCCAGGTACACACACACACACACACACACATGTATACAAGCACGGTTACATTTTCAGCACTATATGATGTTTGTGCATTCGTGCTTTCACAGGTTTGATGCAGGATGCAGAAAACTCATACCTGGATCCAAACTATCAGTGCATAAAGTGGCAGGCGCACCAGCAGAACAAATGGACTATGTTATACGACTCCAATGGAAAAGAACTGTGGGTGCTACTCTAATCCTACACACCTCTGCACTTAGATTTATGACAGAGGAATGAGAAATACACTGAGGGCAAAAGTGTGTTTTTGCGATTTAATGGGGTATAGGGAGTATCAGGCTGTACTAAAACAGATCGAAAAGAGAGAGATGGATGGTAGCGGCCAGGGAATTCCTATGAAGTGAGCAGTGTGTAGGAGTGAGAGCAAGAGCAGAGATCTGGCTTACAAGAGAGAGGAATGAGGACGAACAGAGAGCGAAAGATCATGAAAAAATGGCATGACTTTAGGTCAACGATAACAAAACAAAAATTAGCTCAGAACTTGGTTTATTCTTGGTAGGTTTTATGATAAACACACATTAAGTTTTTAAGTTTTACGCCCTCTCCATGCTGTTTTCTTTCTCTCTTTCTGCCCCTCCAGTCCGATGCCTACCTATAGGGTGGACGCAGATAAGGGTTTCAACTTCTCCTTGGCTGACGATGCATTTGTGTGCCAGAAGAAGAACCACTTCCAGGTGACCGTGTACATAGGAATGCCGGGAGATCCCAAATACGTGAAGACCAGTGAGGGGCTGCAGCCCTCGAATGCTTTTACATGAAACTCAATGGGGTCAAGGTGAGTCAAACAACCAGAAAACCAGTCATAACTACTGCTACTTATGTTTATAAACTCGTGCATAATGTAGCATGTATTTATCTTCGTATCTTCCAGTTGGAAGCAATGAATCAGTCCATTAATGTGGAACAGTCACAGTCTGACCGGAGCAAAAGACCCTTTAAACCAGTGTTGTAAGTCCTTTTACACCAGTTGTGGGAGTTTCTGTGGAATATCACATGTTAAGTGTGTGGATTTGAGGCATGTGACATAAATGTTAGCCATTTGTTTTACAGAGTGACACTGCCACCAGAGCAGGTTACAAAGGTAACGGTGGGTCGTCTCCACTTCAGCGAGACCACAGCCAATAACATGAGGAAGAAAGGCAAGCCGAACCCCGACCAGAGGTATGAAATATGGCCATGACAAAGACAACCTAAATAGGTTTATTTACAACATATATTGTTTGTTGTATCTCATTAACACAGGCAAAAGAACTTAACTCTTTCCCCGCCAGCGTTTTTTGAAAAAAGTTGCCCCCACTGCCAGCATTTTTGATCATTTTCACAAAAGTTTCATGGCCCACAGAATATTTTGTTGTATCTGAACATGCAATAAATCAAAAGAAACCTCTGCTTTTAAACAACAACAAAAAGTTTGGTAACACTTTCTATGAAGTCCATGCTTATAATTAATGTTAGCCCCATTTATACTTACTTATATGTAAAGTGTTAAAAAGATTAACCGTTTGTATTAAGGATTTCTGTATTTTCCCCCATTATTTTATTACAGGAATTATTGTTCATATTTACATTTACAAAAAAATAACGTAAAATGTGTAGAGCACATCTTCAGGATTTCTTAACATTTGCTTTGGGAAAATTGCATCCTATATTTTCACTTTAATTAAAGCCATCAATGATGCATTTATAGAGGTTAGTAACGGTATCACTCAAAATTGGTATTTATAAGAACAAAACACCGCTATTAATAACAATACATTCACTTTTTGACAGAAATGAATCTGAATTACTAAAAAGTAATTGTAACTAATTAATACTCATAAATCAGTGTATAATGGATTATGAGAATGCACATTGAAAAAGCAAATGCATGAATTATAAGTAAATATATAAATGTAACTATAACTGTTCTTATAATGCGGTCTTAATGAGTCTTTATAAATATATTTATAGAATTGTAATACTTACTTATAAATAAGTATAAATAGAGCTATAATTCATCCAGATGGGATTCAGAACGATGATCAAAACACAGATGGATTAGATCGAGTTCATCAACACCCCCAAAGCTCGTCCTGAGTCGACATTTCATTCAGTAACATTAGGCAGTTTTGATTTATATGCTGTTTATGCCATTATTTTACATATGCTTATATTTACATAAGCTATTGCTTGTTTCTGCTTCTTCTTCGCCTGTGTTTTGATCAGGAGATTCAGTACTCTTTCAGAAGATGTGTTATAGCGCCCCCTGCTGTATAACATTAAAAACACGGGAAGGCCGGAAAATTACGTCAATGGCAGGGAAAGAGTTAATACAACAAAACATACAGTTTTATTACTGTAAAATTGTCAAAATTGTCAGCGAGTCCCTAATACTGTCCATAGATATTACGTAAGGTCAAAATAGCACAGAAAAGTTTTGATTTCTCATTAAAAACATTTGAATCTGTATTTGTGTAGGTACTTCATGCTGGTAGTTGCTCTTCAGGCTCAGAGTCACAGTCAGAGCTTCACGGTGGCGGCTCACGTCTCCGAGAGGATCATCGTCAGGGTAACCGCTGTCAGTCTGGTCGTGTCTGTCTGACCGACCTCCTCCAATCACAGCCTGTTTCTGTGTGTCAATTATCCGCCTCTGACCAATCACTATTGCTGTTACAGTCTGCAGTGCTCAAATTATTCGTTTTTATGCTCCTGACTTTGTTTGCATCTATTTTTGATTTCTTGCCTCTTTATTTCAATGTTTTTTTGTGTATTTGTTTTTTTAATGACATTTTTTACTTTTTATTCTATTGAGAGATAAAAATTCTGATGAAGTAATACACCTTTATTAGGAATGCACTGATACCACTTTTTCCAGAAACAGTACGATACCAATACTTTGGTTTTATGTACTTGCCAATACTGATTACCGACACCTGTTTTCAATTAATTTGCTATTTTTACAAATATTAGGTAGAGAAACCAAAAGAAAAAAATTAACCATATTAACTGGCTTAATTTGTTTAATGAATAGATGTCATGTTTGCATACACTGCAAACAATATTTTCTTACTCAGTATTTTTCTTTTGTTTTTCAGAACAAATATCTAAACATTCTTAAATCAAGATTGAGAAGCAAAATGACATGATCAAAATTAACTGACTACACAAAACAAGAAAAAATATCTGCCAATGAGATCAGAAAACTAAACTTGTTTACCCTTTAAATTAAGTTTATTTTTCTGACCCCATTGGTAGATATTTTTCTTGTATTAAAGCATAACGTCGTTTAATTTTGATACATTTTTCAGAAAACTCGCTTCTTGAGTAAAAGTATTTTGATTTAAGAATGTTTTGATTTTAGTCATTTGTACTGGAAAAAAAGAAAAAAATATTGAAGAAGAAAAGGGGTCTTGCGGTGTATGCCTGTTAAAAAAATCTATTGTACTGTTACTTTCCGTTCATTCTGTTGCTCTGTTGTATTTTATCTTTCATTTAATATCACAGCGCACATCCTGAGCTGCTCCAGTGTAGCGGTACAGTGATCACATGACGTTTTCCTGTACTAATGTAGAGTAGCACTCATACATAAATCATGCAACAGTTAAAGCTTTTACGTACTTATATGATTTAGTTTTAATCCAAATGACGCGCGTGTGTTGAGTGGAGTGCGTATCTGAACAGTTTAACGAAAACAACTACAATATCGGTATCAGTGCATCTCTAATCTTGATTATATGCTAAATGTGTATTCAAAGTTTTATGTGTAAATTTATTTAAAAATCAGCTGAATTTGCAGTAACACAAGACCTTCCCTTCCCAGCCAATTAATAAATTATTGCTCTATTACTTAGTTCTTTCTCTCTCTCTCTCTCTCCTTCTTTCTTTCTCTCAGGCATCTAATCCAGGTCAGTTTGAGAGTGACAGTGAAGTGTTGTGGCAGAGAGGGCAGATGCAAGACTCTGTCTATCACCACGGTCGAGTGGGCATCAACACGGACCGGCCGGACGAGGCCCTGGTTGTCCATGGCAATGTGAAGATCATGGGGTCCCTTGTGCATCCTTCCGACATTAGAACCAAGGAGAATGTGAAGGAGGTGTGTGCATATCTCTCCTTACACACACAAGGCACATACTTGCTTTTGTGCCACACTCACCAACAGTGGGGGAATAGAAAACATTTTTAATTGGCCCCTGAAACTATTTTCCTCTTGTTTTTCATTTGATAATGGAATAATTTAGCTATTTTAAGTGCACAAATATCGCTCTCCCTTTCTCTCTCTCTCTCTTTTTCTCCAGGTGGACACCACTGATAACCTGAGGCGGATTTCTCAAATGAGGCTGGTGCATTATCAGTATAAGCCTGAGTTTGCAGCCACAGGGGCATCGATACCACTGCTGAGACCGGTACTGTCCCCCAGATCAGCTCCAATATTCACATTAAAATCCAAATATTTGGCATTAAAAAATGATGCTTATTTGTAGGACTATCAAAATAATTGAACTCTTATCATTGTGTCCGGACAGTAATGAGAATTTGCATTGCTGAAAATGTGCTCATGAAAATAATGTTACTTAAACTCATCATAAATCAGTTATTTTAGTATTATCTTTTCTTTTAATAGCATTTATTAATATTTTATATTACATTTTTTCAATATTAATTTTAGTTTTAAGTTTTTTATATATATATATTTCTATTTAGCTTTAATTCACTTTTATTTTTTTAGTAATTTTAGTACTTAAACTTGTTTATTTTAGTTAGTTGCCCAGGCAACATTTCTAAACAAATTTTTAAAGTTAAGTTTTTCATCTAATATTGATATCTTATTTTATTTAAGCTTTATTTAGTTAGTTTTCATTTTAGTAAACTGCTAAATATATATTTTTTATATTCTGTTTTTGATTATGGGGTGAAATGTGACCCAGACATTACTTTGTGAGATTTATTCATAAAGGATTATTTAGTTATAATCACTATTTAGTAAATTTGGACTGTAAAACTAGTGCTTAACAGAAACTTTGCACGCGCGTGTGTGTGTGTGGCAATATTTAAAATCCTTGTCCTTGTGGGGACATTTTTTGGTCCCCATGAGGAAAACAGCTTATAAATCACATTAAGTGATGTTTTTTGAAAATTGCAGAAAGTATTGTGTGATGGGTAGGTTTAGGGGTAAAGTTAGTGTAAGGGGAGAGAATATACACTTTGTACAGTATAAAAATCATTACGTCTATGGAAATTCCCATAAAACATGGAAACCCAACGTGTTTGTGTGTGTTATCAGGGGTGATCGCTCAGGAAGTCCAGCAGATTCTACCGGAGGCTGTGAAAGAGGGAGGGGACGTGGTGTGTGCTAACGGAGAGACCATCCCTAATCTACTAGTGGTCAATAAAGTACGAGGCTCACACACACACATTCCTACAAATGCCCACACAGTCTCTCTGCCTCCCTCTCATGTGTGTGTGTGTTTGATGCTACAGGACCGGATCTTCATGGAGAACGTGGGAGCGGTGAAGGAGCTCTGCAAACTCACTGATAATCTGGAGACTCGTATTGACGAGCTCGAACGCTGGAGCCGGAAACTCGCCAAACTGCGCCGGCTAGACAGCATGAAGAGCTCCGTCAGTGGAGGCACAGTCAGGTGTGTGTGTGTGTGTTTATGAAGCTGTGCACTCACAGGTGCATCTGTTTGAGTGAATTCAAAGTAAAGAAGTCTGAAGAAATATGCTCCTTTTTTCTAGCCAATCAGGAAGCTATTTTAGCAGAACAGGAAGTGGTCCACTCAAGAAAAAACCAGCTAAGCCAGGAAGCAAGGTATGATTTAAGTCAGACTACCTCTTTTAAAAAATATAAATACACTGTGTTCCAACTTATATGGTTTTAGCACAATAAACATACAGATTTTAGTTTTTCAAAGAAAGTGTTTCTTTGTTTTATTTCTCATATCTTTTTAGAAAACTGGTATCAATCTCAGACATGGTTGTTAAATAGTTTGCCAGGTCTACTTAGGTCAATGGAAAACCTACTTTTTGTTCCACATTATTAAGCAAGTCACAGTTCTCATGTAATATGGGGAGGAAGAAAGATCTTTCTGAAGATGAAAAGCATGAAATGGTGCAATGTCTTGCAAAAGGCATGAAAACTACTAATGTTTTACGCAAACTGAATGATGATTATCATAAGATTTGTGAGTGCTTTAACGCACAGAAGAACCCAGTCAGATAAAGGCTTATTAAGGAAGTTTCTGTCAAACAAATAATAGTATTAAAAGGGCAGCTATTAAAAAAGCCACTGTTGAGCAGCGAACAGGGAGGCTATTTAAAGCTGCTGGTTTCTCTAGAGTCTCAATAACCCCTCCATGAAGAGAAGTTGCATTTCAGCCACCCATAACCAAAGCTCAAAAAGAGAAATGTTTACAGTGGTTTAGAAATACATGAAGACTCATTTTGAGATAGTTGTATTCACTGACGAATGCTGTGCTGCAATGGATGGTCCAGATGGATGGGTGGATTTGTGGATGGTTGGTGAATGGCCACCCTGTCCCAACAAGACTGCAATATCAGCAAGGAGCTGGTGAAGATTTGGGCAGGAATATTGGAAAGTAAAATGGAAGCTCCCTTTAGGGTCTCTTGAGGGTGTCAAAATGACTTCTGTGGAAGAGATGTGGAATTCATAACTGACCATTATATTATTATTATTATTGTGCTTTAAACAACAAAACAATACAATATACACTTTGGAGCCAGGGGAGCAAAGAACACACACACACACACACACACAAAAGAAAAATATGCTATGGTTTAAAAAGAAGGATTGTGCCTTCTGATATAAAATGATTTTCATGCAGGAAAACACACTATCCCATGATGCAAAAAAACACCACGGCAATAAAACTTCTGAAAATGTATTTCTACACTCACTGTAAATGTTTCTCTTGAGATGAGACGAGAGATATATGAGATGAGATTAGATGAGATGAGGAATAAATGAGATGAGATATATGAGGTGAGAGATAGATGAGATGAGGTGAGATGAGAGATATATAAAATGAGATTAGATGAGTGAGATGAGTTGAGATGAGAGATATATAAAATGAGATTAGATGAGTGAGATGAGTTGAGATGAGAGATATATGAGATGAGATAAGATGAGATTCAATGGAATGGAATAAAATCGAATAAGATGGGATAAGATAAGGTCATGTGAGATCGAATGGGATAGAATGATTGTCGAGATGTGTGTTTCAGAGGTCCGTCCCGGAGCAGAGTTGCCTGAGCCACAGATTCATGCAGGGCACCATCCTGGCGCTGGTCATCATAATGGCCTTCAGGTCAGAGAGGAAATCACTAGACTTAGAATTAATATTCTGAGTCTCTGTTTCATGCTCATTATCATCTCTCTCTGTCTCGTTCTTTAGTGTCATATCCATGTCCATCCTCTATTGCTCAATCTTCAACACCATGGAAGCATAAATGATGTTGAGGGGTATGTACATGTTCACACACAAGCATCCATTCACATGTACACACCAGCACATCATGCTCAGATGACGTTCTCTTTGTTTCAGTATGCTCTCGATTGATCTCCTCTTGCTTATTTCTCTCAGTGTGGCTTGTAGCTCTGCGTCCCACTGCCTTCTTTTCGTCTCTTGGACGCCCTTCCTCACTACAACCGTCACATTCTGTCCATCCTTCTGTCTGTGGTATGCTGTCCACTTCCCTTCTCTCTGTTCCTCTATCTCTTCATCTTCTCATCCAGCTCTGAAAGATTTCCATGTTTTTAAAAGTAATTTATTCCTGAAATTTGCAGCTCAAGAAACATTTCTTATTATTATTAATGTTAAAAACAGCTTCATATTTTAGTGGAAACTACAACACATTTTTTACCCGAATATGTTTAATATTCTGTTCAAAAGAAAGCATTTATTTGAAATAGAAATCTTTATAAATGTCTTTACTGTCTTTTGATCATTTGAATGCATCCTTGCGCAATAAAAATATATATATATTTTTTTTTTATCTTACTGACACCAAAGTTTAGAATGGTAGTGTAGACTTTTCATGTCACATTATCAACTTTGTCTTAGATGTTCTTTAAGAGTATAGAGAGCTATAAAAAAAAAGATAATTTGATCTGACGAGAATTGATGAGAAATGTTTGAGTTCATATTGAGAAGTCTGACTGGTATCTTGGAAAATCTGCACAAGTTTGAGACATTTATTCTCAGGTTAATATCTTTCTGGGAGAAATAATTGAGATGTTAAAAAGACCTCATGTGATTTCATTGGTATAATATCTCTCTGTTTCAGCAGGTCTCGTTCTGCTCTGGGTTCGGCTCGCCAGGCTTCTTTCTCCCCTGACAGAGTGACCACATCCACACTCTCCCCAGGTCCCAGAAAACACACTAACACAAATAACAAAACACAAAAAGATATTTTTTGATTAATAGTTTTATAGAAGGTATTATCTGCTTACAGACTCCACCTCCCCATCATTGTCCAATCACCCGCCCTGCTGCCCTCCAACACCTGCCACAACCAACCAATCAGCCACTATCAGTCTGTCGCCAGGCAACAACCAATCCACTCCAGGTATGACTACATCACAACATAAATTACAAATTTCGACAGAATTAAAGTTTTTGAATATGCAGCCATCAGAGCAGTTACAAATGACTCCTTGAAGCCTTTATATGTAATGCATTATAAAAGTTTATACCTTGTAATGCACCTTAAAATGCATTGAATGATCTCATGTAAGAGTTATAATACATTATAATACTAACCTATTCATTGTTACACTTTTGGAAAGTATAATTCATTAAAACACATGACAAACAAACAATTTCAGATGTAACAAGGAATGCATTTTAACTTTGGATACAATTACTTTAAAAAAACAATGGATTATAACATACATTATGAATACCTTAATAATGCTATACGTGAAGGCTTCAAGTACAGTGTACAAATGACTCTTTAAACATTAACATGAATTTAAAGTTGATCTACTTTCTTAATAAATGTCTTCCTCTACATTTTTTCCTGGTCAAAAATACTTTCCTGTTTAACAAAAATACATCACATTATGAAGGAAAACTTTTTCAGGTTGAATCATTGAATCGGTTTAATGAATGAATCAGCGAATTGACACATCAGTGATAATGAAAGATCCTCTATACTCCTCTTTTTGTTGGATTAAATAGAAAAAGAAAATACAGTTTTGTTCTCTCACTGCATCTCTCTCTCTCTCTCTCTCTCTCTCAGACTCCAGCACTGCCGTTCCCACCCAGGCCACTATTAATAAGAAGGCAAAGTCTCGGCCGCTGGATAAAGATAGCCGGAACAAGAACCGTCTGAGTCACACGTCGGCTCCTCTGTTTCTCAGCAAAGCCAAGCGGCCGCCTCAAGCTCCAGAGCTGAGCGGAGCAACCAAACGCTTGCCTGGGGGACAACAGCCCCCGCCTCGGAGACAGCGCAGTGTCACACACATGGTACACACACACATACACTCACACATATATACATACGTATTGAGTAGAACTATTATTATACCTTTTTCAATGTCTTGATTTTGGTTTTTGGCTCTACTAGAATAGGTTTTCATGCTTGAATGTTCAAAAAAGGCATTATTTTTCCATATTTGATATTGTTGCATCACCTCTCCTCCCTGTCTGTCAGTAACGCTCAGGGGTGCGTTTCCCGTACAACAATGTAACTCGCTGCTTAACTACTATAGAATGATGCATAATTGAAGAAATTATCTAGCTAGTCACGAATCCGTGCTGTCGCAAATTTGTCGATCAACCACGTTGGTTGGTTAATGATGTCACGCAGGGGGTCGAGTAATAACTTCTTTTATCGAGTTAATGCTAGATTTTTTGTTATAAATTACGGACATGACATCTGAAAAAAAAAACGGGGCTTTAAATCTCTTGACAAACTGAAAGAAGTAAATGATATTGCATATATATTCGAAATGAAAGATATAGATTGCACTGAGTGTCAGCTTGCTTATGTTGCTCAAGATAAGGATTTATTGAGTCCACATGTCATGCAAACAAGAAACTATGCTTCTAACCACAGATCGAGAGCTGTCGTTCCAAACACACAACTTTGCGAAGGTTCGTGGGAACTATGTTTTCGGGAAACACCGACTCGTTGAACTGTGCTGATAATGTCGGAACTTGCGACCAAAGTTGGCTAACGATGCTTTCGGGAAACACAACCCAGATTAGTTCCCGTCTCTATGAAGCGCAATGTGCTCTGATTGGTTGGCTAGAGCAGTGTGTTGTGATTGGTCAAGCGCTTCGAGCGTGTTTGGGAAATGTCCCGCCCCTTTCCATTTCCATTATTCTGCGTATGAATTATTGAAATGAGGAATATTGTGACGTGTTCGTTCCCGGAAGAAAACTCAAGGAGTTCAGAAACACTGACACTGATATAGAGAATAACTCCCTCGTTTTATATATATATACTATATGTTTTATACACAGGTGGAAATCCCTAGCCTGTCTGAGCAAACTACACATCCTCGAGATGGATCAGGAGATCAAAACGCTTCATTGTTCCTCACCTGAGAGCTGCAGGTGTGTGTGTGTGTTCAGATCGCTATAATGGCTCACAAAATGCCCTGTTATCCAGCAGCACTGATGTTTTCAGGCCTCTGAACTGATGTGTTTTATTCATTTGCAGCTTTACCGTGTTTCTAAATGGAGACAAAAACTCATCTATGTCTTACATAACTCTGCACATGATGTGAGTATAAACACACACACACAGTTTTTAGCTTTTGCTCCAGTAATATTAAGAGATTTGCTTCATAAGATATGACTCCTCACTGATAAGGTGTTTTGCAGTGTATCATATTTCAGTAATTGATCAATGGATGTCCTCAGACACATCCACAGATGTCTCGATCCTCTGACCATAGAATCAGCTCTCAGATACTAACACACACATCTGACTCATGGAGATCTCTTGTCTCCTTTAAGCTCCTCTGAGGTGGTGTGGGTGTGGCAGTGTGGAGCCACCAGGGGGCGTCTCTGCTCAAATCACCCAGAAGCTTCTTTCTCATTAGAGCGGAGCACTTTTACAACGGTGAGATTATTGGTCCTAGTTTACAGTGTTTTTCAACTGCTTACACACAAACTCCTTACTTGTCACACAATTTCTGAAACCTGACACTCAAACACCAGAACCACACACCAAATCTGCAATACACTAAATATCTGCCTTCGACTCAGTTTTCAATTTCATAAAACACTTTTTGCAAACCACAACACACAATTCTCTATGTAACACACAAAAAATCTAACAGGAAGTATCTTGATCTCCTTTTTCAAACACAACCTATCAAAATGCCACAGTAATTAATCAGTGCCTCACAGTAACTCCTCACATGTGCAAACACTCTTTACTTAACACTAACCAATTATGGCTTTAGAATAGGTCTATAAATTATGTTTGGTTTCTGTCCAACTAAACATGGTTGATGTATTTCTTTTTTTTTTTCGGACTGTGTGATACTGTATTCACAACCACAAATGCTTACGGACTGTGTGAACTGTATTCACAACCACAAATGCTTACAGTAAAAAAATGTATAGTTTGGTTTCAATCTTACCGTAAATCTCTCTGCCAATTACTTTCAATCTTGTACAGAAATGTACATAGAAGCTCATGAAAGAAGAGCTGTAGCTTTTGAATAACTGTGTGTGTATAATATATTGGTGTTTATTGGTGGGCAACGTAAGACAAATGTTTGCTTTTGAGATGTGTTTGTGATATTTTAAATGCAGTGCTTCATTTTGCAAGAGATGTGAGGCATTTTGCATTTAGTGTGTGCAATTCTTTGATTTGTGTGTAAAGTTTTGAAGAAAAAAAGAGGCAAAGTTTTGAAAATGTGTGTAAGCAGTTGAAAAAAACTGAAAGAGGAATCGCACCTGTAATAACTGAGAACGTCACTCCTTAAACATGCTTCGGTTGTCACATGCAAACTTTTTTTCTAACAGGGGACCAGCCACCTGTGGTCACTTCCCATATGCCTTTTCAAGAGGTCACCTATCATTTCAGAGTGTCACATTCAGTGAGTGGACTTCAGACATAACTGTTTATCTCACGCTCTTTCAATGTGTCCTAAACAGAAAAAAAATATCACATTATTTGACCACAAGTGTTATGGGCAAGTTAACCATTTAACCTCTCTGTTAACAGAGTCAGAATGGATGCAGCAGTGAAGATGACGCTGTGTCCTCCCAGTGCTCTGAGTACAGTTTCCTCATTCAAAGCACATGCTAAGGAGCGTCAAGACTCATGTCATTCAGCCTCGGCTTCTCCTGTGTCGACTCGTATCGCCACCCCAGGTTCAAAGACTGTTTAATCTGGGCGGGCTGTTAAAGACGTCTTATCTGTGTTTGTTCTGCGCATATTTGTACAAGACGAAAGGAAAATGAGCATATTTCAAAAGCAATTTTCACTTAGCATATCACTGCTTATATACACACTTGCACACAGACACATTAACATACATTTCTTTTCTGATTTGCCAAGATATAATATAAACAGGTTCCAGTGAGCGGCTGTTGGTGGAGCTCGTGTTCTGCGGTCTTCCTGTAAACTCGACTGTTACACCATGAGCTGCACTTAAAGTCAACAAGAAATCAAAATGGACCCTATTTAATTTCTTAAAGAGGCCGTATGATGCTGTTTTAAAAGTTCATTAAGTCGTTTATTGGGTGTATTAGAATAGGTTAACATGCTTTAAACACATTATTTTCCACATACTGTACATTATTGCAGCGCCTCCATCACCAGTCTGTCTGAAATGCACTGATTTCTATTAAGCCCCTCCTTCTGAAGAGCTCAGAGTGCTCTGATTGGCCAGCTGAGCCAGTGCGTTGTGATTGGCCGAACACCTTAAGCGTGTGTCAGAAATGTAACGCTCATTACCATAATCGTGAGTTTCCGCTATCAAGGCTTCTAAAGCATTTGTAAACACAAACTTGATAATGTCATAGTTCGCGCCTCAAGTCAGATTCTGATAATGCGGATGATCAAGCGGATCACCAACTTTGCGAGCACGACTAGAGGTTCAGGAAGCTGTTTTTGAAGCAAAACTTTTGGGTTGTATTGCTCAAGAACAGCTTTATAAATAAATCTTACCCACTGATTCCTAAAGGCCAAACAAAGGGCTTTTCTTTCACATCGAAACACACACAGAGTCTCCACGACATGACAACAACAGCCTCGCGTCCTCTCTCTGCGTATGCCTTTGGCTGAGCTTCATGCTGATAATATTTCACACTGTGACATGGATGTTTGAGGAAGTAATATCTCGGCGTGGATCGAGGTGTTTTAGGCAGGTCTCTGTTAGATAGGCTAGAATAAATCACTTTGTGGGAGACAGATACATTACACACTAAATGAAAAGGAAAATATTAAAAAAGCATCATATAGCCTCTTTAAAACATCCCAGCAAGCAATTAAAAGACGTCCAAATACAGTCCTGTCATAGGCTAAAAAAAATGTAATAGATGTCTAACCAAAGCCCAAGTCTTCAGTTAGATAACATGTCAGAAATGAAACCAAACACCTTGTAATCTCTGTGACTTTGCTTACATGATGGAATATCATACATTTCGCAAGTTATTTTGGCAAAAACGATGTGTAACCAAATTCAAGGTTATTTTGGCTAGAAGTGTGTTACTCATAGCCGGACTATATCGGGTCTAGTTAACCGTGAGACGATGGCTATTGCTTTGCTGGGGTGTTTCTGCTCTCACCGTGACATCTCGACAGTGTAATGAATCTTAACCAGCGAGATTCTCTTCAAACTCTTGCTTCGCGATGACGCGAGTTGAGCTAGCAAGAGTTGATGTTATGTCTCCTGCTATAGCGCCGCTTACGACAGTGCTGACAATGCAAGGCAAGCTTACACTACATTAAGCAACTGCATGAAAACGAACTCGCTTGGCTAGAAACGATTGCGTTTGCCTTTTTAATGTCGGCTTTATCGGATCTGCGTGCTCAAAACCTCTGATTTTTTTTAAGTCTTTGAATTTTTTCCTGCTCATTGACTATTTATATCACTGGAAATGGCTTTAACTGCACCAACTGGCTCATTATTAATGAGACACGAATCAGGTTATTTACCTCACGGTTTGGTGAACTTCCCATGACTGCTGTTGAACACTATGGAGGACTTTAACAGGCAGAGTTGCCATGTTTAACAGCCTCGTTTCTGCGTTCACGTCCACTGGAGAGAGACAGAGATATGAAGTATCTAAATTGAATATGGTTTGAATATACTACTGGATTTGTGAGTTAAAGTCACTGGATTTCTCTTTAAAACTGGATAGACTGGAACCAATAGCAATCGAAAGTTAACACTGGATCATACACTCATTAAATGTCAGGAAACACTTCACTATGGTACTTAATCTTTCCTTTTACACCACATGTTCTTTCTCTTTTGTTTTAACTTTGGTATGCTGCCATCTATGCATACTATACAAGCCGTAACCAATGATTGTGTTCAAAATAAATCTTTTGAACAGTTTATATGCAGTATATTCTTGTATAGCTTTATCTGAACGTTACTCGTCTAAACAGTTGGAGCATCACTATGATCAGAGCGGTGGTTTCTCCGAGAATTTCTCAGACAATGTCCCTTATTTTTGAGTATTACTAAATAAAACCCAGTAGATTTATGGTCATTTACATTAAAAAAAAACCAATTCCCAGGTGTATTCCAGCAGCACTGTGTGAATTTCAACGCGTTATTTTGAGTCTTTTTTGTCTTTTGTTTTGTTTATTATCCTTGTACACATAACATGTTGATGTTATAGATATTGTTTGAATATTTTAAAGCAATAAGGAAAGCCATAAAGTAGTCTTTGTAAGGCTGGGTAACGTGATTATGACGGTCAAATCATGAAAAAGAACCAGGAAAAGTGTTGACTGAATATTGTTGTGCACTAAAATTACTATTTTTCCATAATTCCACACTAATGGATGATACTGATTCTGAGTATAAACACAGTTTAAAATCTAATATATGGTTATTTTTTAAAAAGAAATCATAGGGAATATCACATATTCTGTCCTGATAAACCAGCCTCTTGTGGAAGCACTTCCAAACTATGCACTGTAAATATTTTTTCTAATGTTTTCTGTGACATCTAAAACTGTTTAAATGCTCTTGTAAAATATAAAACGTCCTTTAAATGTTTTTGTTTTTTTGTGTGTGTGAAAATTCATTTTTTATTGTTTGTTTTAACTTTCATTATGTACAACCATATCCTTTATTTCTGTTCTTTTTACTCTTCATTAAATTAGTTTTTATAACATGTAATTTTACTACTTTTATGCTTTTTTAATCATAACATGTTTGGTTAAAAACATTGCATTTTAAACATTTTAAATAACTTGTCTTAAGTCGGGTAAAACATTTCTTGTTCATCAATGACTAGCATAAAATTTACATGAACTGATTTTACCACCAAAGGACAGAGAAGAAAAATTATATTTTTCTCAGTTGTCAGTTTTTTGTTTTGTTTGTCTTTATGGCTCAAAGCGAGTAGACAGTCATACATCATTATTTCTTCAATATTTACTTTCCACTTCCAAACCTTAAGCTTTTATAAAACTGTCGGTGGATATATATAATACATAAAGCTGAAGACAACAATAAAACTGACTTGCTAACTTGTGTGTAGGCTTCATGTTAACTTGTAATAGATGTTATGCAGAGAGAAGTGTTGCACTTAATATAGTTCAACACTTCTCTCTGCATAACATCTATTACAAGTTAACATGAAGCCTACACACAAGTTAGCAAGTCAGTTTTATTGTTGTCTTCAGCTTTATGTATTATATATATCCACCGACAGTTTTATAAAAGCTTAAGGTTTGGAAGTGGAAAGTAAATATTGAAGAAATAATGATGTATGACTGTCTACTCTTTAGATTCCCATATTGGAAAACCCAGATCAGTTCAGCTCTTTTACACACCTGTTCTTTCCAGCCTCTTTATGTCATGTTTGTGGTGTTGTTTTTATTGTTATATGAGTTGATCACGTGATGATGTATCATGTCCTGATATCAGTGTAAATGACTGTGTGTGTGTGTGTGTGTGTGTGTGTGTGTGTGTGTGTGTGTGTGTGTGTGTGTGTGCAGGAGTTGGAAGCCATGACGAGATACACCAGCCCGGTGAACCCGGCTGTGTTCCCCCACCTCACCATAGTGCTGCTGGCCATCGGCATGTTCTTCACCGCCGGTTCTTTGTGTATCCTTCACTATTCACTGGGTTTCTTTATGTGATCCCATCAGATATGCAAGGAAGCGTGTTTTTTCGCCTCTGAATTAAAAAAATTAAGGAAATTGTGACCATCTCGCAATTCAAAAAACATTTACCAAAAAAGGCACACTTAACAATTAAGACTTTTCTTCTTTTTCAGAATTGTGAGAAGTTGCAGTTACCTTTTGTACCATGATGGAAACAACAACAAAAACAGAATTACAAGAATAATAAGTCAAAATTGTGAATGTAAACTCGTCTCGCAATTGTGTGAAAAAGACAAGATATAAACATTTTCAGTTCTGAGAAGAAAAGTCTGAATTGTGAGATTAAAAACTTAAAAAATTGCAAGAGAAAAAAGTCAGAATTGTGAAATATAAACTCAAGAGTTTTGTGGAAAAAAGTCCAAATTGTGAGAAAAAGACAGATTTGCGAGAAATAAACTCAGAATTGATAGATATGAACTTGGCAGTTCTGAGAAGAGGAAAAGTCTGAATCGTGAAATAAAAACTCGCATTGATAGAGAAAAAATAAGTATTGTGAGATAAAAAATCATTGCCTTTTTTCGTGACTGAAACTAACACAGAATTGCGAGATGTAAACTCGTCTCGTATTTGTGAAGAAAAGACAGATTTGCCAGAAATAAACTCAGAATTGATAGATATGAACTTGCAGTTCTGAGAAGAAGAAAAGTCTGAATCGTGAAATAAAAACACACAATTGATAGAGAAAAAGTAAGTATTGTGAGATAAAAAGTCATTGCCTTTTTTCGTGACAAACTAATACAGAATTGTAAAAAAAAGAAAAAAAATGTATTGAGAAAAAAGTCAAAATTACACGATGTAAACTTGAGATGTCCTGCGATTGTGAGAAGAGATTCAGAATTGTGAGATAAAAAGTTGCAATTTGCAAAAAAACGTCCATAATAGTGTGATTGTAAACCTAATCTTAAAAAGACGAGTCTCCTTGACACTTGCTCAGATATGAAGTGACGTCCACGAGTACACGAGAGACGTGTATAAAGAGCTGCTGATCTCTCTGGTGGCGTCGCTCTTCATGGGCTTCGGCGTCCTCTTCCTCTTACTCTGGGTCGGCATTTATGTCTGAGTGAGTCTCTCTAGTGCTTCTTCACCATCATTCAGATACCAGGACACTTTTTAGGAGTATATTTTGAATCACTTTATTTTATTACTCATAAAAATGAGTTATATATATTTTATTTCAGTTATTGACTTTAGTTAACTGGAATAACCCTAGTCTGTAGCTTGATCAGTTTATATATTATCCTTGAAAGTACAGTATTTACAGTCCATGAATTCTTTACAGCCTGAAATCATTATTTATGACTTCTGATATATTTGTGTTTGTTAGGTTGTGGAAATGTACATGTTAAGGAAAACATTCCAAGTTGATCAGGTGGTTTTTTTCCCGGGACTTCCAGCTTTGTCACGGACGTACCGGAATTTTGGATTGAGTTTGCACTGGCATGATGGACGGGATTGTGGGTTATTATTTCGAAAATAAAAAGTTTTGTTAGAAAATAAAAAATGATCCTTGGTTTTAATTTTCCTCTAGTGTTTGTGTGTATGAATTCTTGAGATTATTTGTTCTTTTTTAACCTGTGGAAGTTTGTTTCCGCCACACAATAAAAAATATAAAAGGTAATAGCAACTTTTTATATCACAATTCTGACTTTTCTCACAATTGCATGATGTAAACTCTCAAATGTAAGTTATAAAGTCAGAATTGCGAAAAACTATAAAGTCAGGCTTTTTCCCCTCGGAATTGGACTTTCTATCTCATAATTGTGAGATTATATCAAACAAATTAAAAAAAATTGAATTGCGAGAAATTCGCTATTGGCAGAAAAAAAGTCCGAATTTCAAGAACATTTTTTAAAAGTTGCAATTCTGACTTTTTCTGCAATATCTACTTTTTCTCAGAATTGCGAGATATAAACTCTTATTTGTGAGTTATAAAGTCAGAAATGCGAGAAATAAACTTTCCGTTCTAAGAAAAAAGTGAATTGCGATATAAACTTAGAAATTGCGAGGAAAAAGTCAGAATTGCAAGAAAAATTTAGAAAAAAAGTCAGAATTGCAACTTTTTATTTATTTGCCACTCTTCAATTCTCACTTTTTTACTGCAATTTTCCCTCAGAATTGCATGATATAAACTCTCAATTGCAATATAAAAAGGTCGCAATTTCTCTTTACTTAAGTGGTGGAAACAACCTTCCATATTAACCTCAATTGTAAGTCATTTTTATAAAAATAAATGCAACTGTATATTTATATTTAAATCATCATTTGACGAATTGACGGGGGAAATTTTTTTTTTTATTCACACTGTCCTTAGCCATGGGTTCATATTTTAGTCAATTTTAACCAGGTTCACTTTCCAAGCTTTCTAACCCCAACCAATAGAATATTATGTAAATTATATTATTAATATTGATTAATTATAGTAAATATATATATAATCATAACACATTTCTGTCATTATGTCTTCACACAGCATTACGTCATAGAGCTTCACACAGCATTATGTCATTGTTTTGTTCAGAGACAGACTAGTGTTTCCTAAAATAAGATCTCAGTAGGTTCCTTGCGTTCATGCACACGACGCGAGGGGTGAGATGGCTGGGTGTTTGAAAACATCGCATGCTATTTGTGTCCCGCGGGCTGTTTGTGGAGCGTAAAACCCCAATCCGAGCTTAATCTGACAGACCAGGATAGAGCAGTCTGTCAGCGACTACTGACATGTGCCGTGACCACTGAAGTAAAGCATCAGATATAGATATAGATATATATAGTATAGTCTGAAAATTCAGCTTTGCATCACAGAAATAAATTATTTTTTAAAGTATAATCAAATAGAAAACTATTATTTTAAGTTTTAATAATATTTCACAATATTACAGTTTTTTTTCTGTATTTTTGATCAAATAAATGCAGGCTTGATGAGTAGAAGAAACCTCTTTCAAAAACATAAAGCATAGCATTGTTTCCAAACTTTTGGCCTGTACTGTATATCTATGGAAGAAGCTTATTTCCGACACGGAATAAAATATGTAATGGCGTCTTTTCCCCCCTCGCAATTCTCAGAATTTTCCCACAGAATTGTGTGTTAAACTGTCGCATTTGCCTTTTTTATACCGTGGCGGGAAAAAATAACAATTGTGGGATGTAAATTCAGGAATGAGAGGGGGGAAAAGTCAGAATTGTGAGATAAAAGTCACTATTACCTTCTTAAAAAAAAAAAAATTATTGTCAAAAAACAACAACAGAATTGTGAGGAGTAGATATGGCTGAAACTTGGTGCGAAGAAGTGTCAATAAAGACACGAGTCAGTCCAATGGAAAATGTTTATTAGCGGTCACAGAAGAATAAATTCACGATTCCAGCATAACAAGTGCACTGACGCTCTGCTGTCTACTCACTCCGCGCAGTGTTGGGTGAACTGTGAGGCACTTTGTTGATGCTCCGTCTATGATTTTGGAGGATGTTTATGAAAATATTACAAACACATTTAAAAAAAAACTGGTACAACATACAAAAAAACAACAAAAAAACCTCCCAGCTCCAATATGACGATTCCTCAGACCAAATTCCACTCGTCTTTTCAAAGGCAATCTGAAGTGAACGAAACCGCTCGTGGTTCGACTGTACAATCAAACGCTCCAGCGCTGATCCAAAACAATATAAAAAGAGCATTTAGCGCTACTACACGTTACACAGGATATCAATGCTTATGGAAAGTCACTGTAAAACTGCAGCTTTACACGATCATTTGTGCCACGACACCTTTAGAAACCTTCAGGTTTTATTTCTCGTTGCTCTCATCAGTGATTTAAAACACAAAATGAGATCTCTCCATTTGCTCCATTGGAAGTCATCTCTCCTCTTCTCTACAATTCAGAGTTTTTTTTTTCTTTAAGGTGGCGAGGCTCTGACTGAGTCCATCTGTTATATATTTTCCGATTGTTTCGCACATTATTAACGTCCCTCGTGCGCCGGTTTGGGCTGGTTTCCAGTCGTTCTGTTTCTCACTGCCGCGCTCTAGCGAACGCGTCACGAAGCCACGGGGAATCCTCGTACAGTCTGGGGTCTCCCAGGTACTCGGTTGTGCGTTTGTAGAAGTAATAATACAACACAGCAGCTGAAGAGACACAGAACCATCAGCATGTAACTTCTGGGAAACAGTCAAACTGCTAAATATGGCTTGACGATTAAAGGTGCATTGTGTAATATTTAAGAGGATCTGTTGACAGAAATGCAATATCATATACGTAACTATGTTCTCAGTGGTGTATAAAGACCTTACATAATGAAGCGTTATGTTTTTATTACCCTAGAATGAGCCATTTCTATCTACACACACCTCAGGTCCCCTTACATTGACATGTTCTACAGTGGCCCTAAAGGGACAAACGTGTTTCGTCACTATGTTGTTCTTCGTGCAAAGAAGCGAGCTAAAGTCAGCCAATAAAACACTGACACAATGATCAACAGGTAACAATAATATACGCAATAACATACCGTTTTACTGGATAATTAATTAAACCTTAACTGGCTACTCTCTGCTGTCTCAGACGACGACATCATTTCCTGTCGGCCACCGTAACTTCTGTTGGGTGCAATTCGCAACCTCACCACTAGATGCGGCTCGAAATTACACACTGCACCTTTAACGGTTTGCAGTGTGTCCTAATGGCCTAATCGCGCCTCTGATTTGATCACACCTCTACAACAGCTTATGCGTGTTGAGAGAGGAAGGTTAGGCCTGAATCTCCAAACCTGGCGGGATTGAGAGGTTCTTGACGAGATTGACAGTGACCCTCGCATGAAATCCAATTCAGGGTTTGGCTCACGACGGCTTACCTAGTCTCTGAAACACGAAGAGAACCTGCAGACCGTCCGTCCACACGAAGCGATTGACTCCATCCACCTCAGGTTCTGACAGCAAACCAACAGGATGAAGGAAAGTTAGTATTTTAGAAATACAAATATGTACAGAATTTTGGACACAATATAATTATTATTTTTTTATTTATATAGTATACAATAATCATTTTCAGCAACATTTAAGCATATTGATTTTTTTGTTTATATTTTTATTTACACAATTTTAACAACATTTTTTGATAGTTTTTATTTCTGTATTATATAATAACACATTTCAGCAGAATTGACTTAGACATGGGAAATTAACAAATTAAGGAAAACATGCATAGAATTTTATGAACGACTGTGTAACTTTTTTTTCTCTCAGATTCCATGTGGGACGTACTAATAAATTATGCTATATACAGTATGTGTGTGTTTGTGTGTGTGTGAGAGAGAGTATGTGTTTTTGCATGTGTGTGAGTGAGTGTGAGAGTATGTGTTTTAGCATGTGTGTGTGCATGTGTGTGAGAGTACCGGTATGTGTGTGCATGTGAGTGAGGGTGTGAGTGTGTGTGTACATGTTTTTCTATCCTGGTGGGGACTTAGACCTGGATGCACACAGACTCATGGGGACTCGTGTCACTGTGGACCTAAACTGAGGTACACGAGCTTATATGTTTTTTTGAAAATGTGTTTGGTAGGTTTAGGGGTAGGGTTAGTTGTGTGTGTGTGTGTGTGTGTGTGTGTGTGTGTGTATGTGTGTGTGTGTGTGTGTGTGTGTGTGTGTGATGGGTGTGTGTGTGTGTGTGTGTGTGTGTGCGTGTGCGTGTGTGTGCATGTGCATGTGCATGTGTGATATTTTTTCTGTCTGTCTGTGTGCGTGTGTGAATATGTTTCTTTCTGTCTGTGTGTGTGTGTGTGTGTGTGTGTGTACACACCATGACCCAGCAGTGAAAGCAGATGCTGAGAGTGAGGTAGAGTGCAGACAGGATCAGCAGGGCTCTGAATCGTTCCAGTAAGAGCGACACCAGCCCCACCTGGAACACGTATGTGTTAAACATCATGAGAAGAATGATGATCACGTTAAACAGGATGCCAATGTCCTGGATTCTGCAAAAGGAAACAACACAGATGAGCAATATGATGTTATAAAACATGCATACATGTGCTTTCATTCAAAGCAACTTGCATTGCATTTAAGATTTAATCTAGAAAATCTGGCATTAACAAAAAAAGAGCGCTTATTTACTTGTTATATTATTGCTTTCAATATTGAGCTAATCGGGTTGATGCTATAAAAACATGAACCAGAATGTTGCATCCCTACTGTCAAACACACTCACATGAACAGCACGAGCTGTATGACCGGAGCCGCCCGCAGCAGTTCACTGAAGGAGTTGACGAACAGGTCAAAGGTCAGCAGTGCCAGCTGGATCAGCAGCACCAGCGAGTAGTTATTGGTTTGGAGCATATCTGTAGTGATCTGGAATATTTAGCATTAGCACACAGCCCTCCCGCAAGCCTCCGCCATACGAGTCTCTTCAGCAGACGTCTGACATGGAGATTATCACACGCCGATCATATGGAGGAAACTCCATTTCACTTCTGGCTGATCCATACACAAACAAAAGACCACAAGGATAATTCCTGGAGTTGTTCCTCGGGCCGTTTAATCCAGGCGTCAGCCATGCTGGATACAGTGATGAGCAAACATTCGATCCTCAGGAGAATATTACTGTTCCTGAAGAAACGGCAGAGCTGAACTCCTCATCAGAGCGTGTCGAGATCTTCCTCCTGAAGGTAGAGCAGAGAAGATCAAATCACATAAGAGAAATCACAATAAAACACAACTACAAAACTCTTTTTATCTAACTATCTGTCTGTCTATCTGTCTAACTATCTGTCTATCTATCTAAATATCTGTCTGTCTATCTGTCTAAGTATCTGTATGTCTGTCTAACTATCTGTCTATCTGTCTGTCTGTCATCTATCTAAATATCTGTCTGTCTGTCTTGTATGTCTGTCTGTCTATCTATCTGTCTAACTATCTGTCTGTCTGTCTGTCTGTCTAACTATCTGTATGTCTGTCTGTCTATCTATCTGTCTAACTATCTGTCTGTCTGTCTGTCTGTCTAACTATCTGTATGTCTGTCTGTCTATCTATCTGTCTAACTATCTGTCTGTCTGTCTGTCTGTCTAACTATCTGTATGTCTGTCTGTCTATCTATCTGTCTAACTATCTGTCTGTCTGTCTGTCTGTCTAACTATCTGTATGTCTGTCTGTCTATCTATCTGTCTAACTATCTGTCTGTCTGTCTGTCTGTCTAACTATCTGTATGTCTGTCTGTCTATCTATCTGTCTAACTATCTGTCTGTCTGTCTGTCTGTCTAACTATCTGTATGTCTGTCTGTCTATCTATCTGTCTAACTATCTGTCTGTCTGTCTGTCTGTCTAACTATCTGTATGTCTGTCTGTCTATCTATCTGTCTAACTATCTGTCTGTCTGTCTGTCTGTCTAACTATCTGTATGTCTGTCTGTCTATCTATCTGTCTAACTATCTGTCTGTCTGTCTGTCTGTCTAACTATCTGTATGTCTGTCTGTCTATCTATCTGTCTAACTATCTGTCTGTCTGTCTGTCTGTCTAACTATCTGTATGTCTGTCTGTCTATCTATCTGTCTAACTATCTGTCTGTCTGTCTGTCTGTCTAACTATCTGTATGTCTGTCTGTCTATCTATCTGTCTAACTATCTGTCTGTCTGTCTGTCTGTCTAACTATCTGTATGTCTGTCTGTCTATCTATCTGTCTAACTATCTGTCTGTCTGTCTGTCTGTCTAACTATCTGTATGTCTGTCTGTCTATCTATCTGTCTAACTATCTGTCTGTCTGTCTGTCTGTCTAACTATCTGTATGTCTGTCTGTCTATCTATCTGTCTAACTATCTGTTTGTCTGTCTATCTATCTGTCTGTTTATCTAATCTATCTATCCAACTTATCCAAGTTATCTATCTATCAATCAGTCTGTTATCTAAGTTATCTGTCTGTCTGTCTGTCTATCGATCTATCTATCTATGTTATCTATCTATCTATCTAAGTTATCTATCAGGTTTAATGTCTATCTATCTATCTGTCTGTCTGTCTGTCTATCTATCTATCATGTTGAATGTCTATCTATCTAAGTTATCTATATATCTTCTATCTATCTAAGTTATATATCTGTCTATCTGTCTGTCTGTCTATCGATCTATCTATCTATCAGGTATAATGTCTATCTATCTATCTATCTATCATGTTGAATGTTTATCTATCTGTCTATCTATCTATATGTCTATCATGTTGAATGTATATCTATCTATCTATCTGTCTATCTGTCTATCTATCTATCTATCTGTCATGTTGAATGTCTATCTATCTATCTATCTATCTGTCTGTCTGTCTGTCTGTCTGCCTGTCTGTCTGTCTAATTATCTATCATGTTGAATATCTATCTATCCATCGACTCACCTGTAGAGTAAGCAGAGCTGGCCTCCAGCAGAAGTGTCCTGTCACACTGGCCTCGTGTTGGACTGGCCTCGAGTCCTTCAGCTCGTGTTATCCAAGGTGTTACACAGGGAGAGCAGCAGGTCACCGAGGGGATTACGGGTTATTTCCCTGAGACGCTCTGGGCATCTCTAATCTCCGGCTGATTCAAAACTCCATAGAGCCTAAACAAAGAGATTACAGCTTCTCTCAACACTCCTGGCGTTCAATACGAAATATCCACAGTATCGAGCAATAACCATCAGTCCTAGTGAATTCATTAGACACGAGATTCACTGACGTGAGAAATCTCCCTGAGCTCGTGAACCGTCTGTCGTGTTAAATGTTTACCAACACATGAACAACAGATTAAGTTAAGTGAAATTAAATCCTACAATAAGATATACAATTCATGTCAGCAGTTCTAAGAGCGAGACTACTTAAAACTAAAGTCATGAGCAGCATTGTTTACTCTGATCAACAGATTTAACCATGGATTTAACCAGCTAACTGCTAACCAAACGCATATATCTTTAAACTTTTACACACCTTTAAACCTGCGCGAGTCGAAATGCAGATTCAGTGTCCCTTAATTCCTTATGATTCATAAAAGCATCCGTCTGAATATTAAAATCATCCTAATTTCCCGTAGTTGTAACGGACAGTTTATGATTAGAGCTGATCGCGAGGCACACTGCACAGCAGAGCACGAGCGCTCTGGTATGTTCTGTCTCTTTATTTAATTTATTAATTCATTAAAAGTATTATATATTCAATTTAACACTAGTTCGTTACGTTCTAACTTCATTCAGTTTGTTTTAACATAATGAAAAGTGCATTGGCAGTGCTGACATATGGCTTAAATTATGTATGACGCTGTCTAAAGTGATCGACACTGTCTTGTAAAACTTTAATTATAAAATCTAAATTATATTATGCATGCCCTTCATTTCATTTATAAAGGAATTACCATGTTTTTGGACATAAACAATGCCAATGCCATGTTTTTCATTTAACACCATGCTAAATGTAGATGGTATATGCCATCATCTACAATGGTTTCACAACAATACATTTATTTATAAAGCTCAAGCCTATTTTGAGTCCAAATACTAATTTATAAAATGTTAAATGTTAATGTACTGTTCTCTGAAGTGTATTGTGTTGAAATTTAATATATGAAGTAGATCCTTGCACGTGTTCTCAGGCATATCTGAGTGATTTCTTCCTGGGTTTGCATTTTCATTGTAACAAATTAATGATTTAACTTGCCTCACAGAAGCTGAGCTTGTTTTGCTAAAGGATAAAATACTAATAGCTTTCATTCTATATAATTACCTCGAACACAGAGCAAAAAAAAAAAAAATACATGTCTGTTTTCTTATCTGAAGTTGACATATGGCTGTCAGACTTTATCTCTCATGTGATTTTCGTGTGTAATTGTAGCTAAGCTCGGGAAGTTTATTTGACCTTGAGTGTTGCAATTCCTCTATGGCTTTTATTGCAGGTGTAAATATGCCGTGCCCATATATTTTGGTGTATCCGCACATATCTCGACTCACAAAATCACCATTAATGTTTTCTATTAATACAGTGGCCCTCTAAGATTTTTATTTAAATCGCACTTGTCATTGGATTAGAACAACACAAGCTTCATAAAATTTCATTAACATGTTGTAGCACAGATACAGACGACACTTGCACTGGCATTTAAACATTTTAAGTGGCCATATTGTATGTTGTACCTAAATAAGCTTCAACCGAAATTTCCTTCAAGTAAGTGCATGAAAAAGTTTTAGGGCCCTTGTGATTGTGGCTCCTGTTTGATCTCCTTTCCAGTTTTATATGATCTGTGCATGCTTGGCTTTCCAGAGATCCCTGATTCAAATCCCTCATAATCGCTCTTGAGCTATTGTTCCAACCACAACCCAGTCCATTAATTCATTAGGCAAATATTGCATGTTGCATATGACCTGTGGTCATTTAGTATGGAGGTATTTCCCTTGCATCCAGACCTCATCCGCATGGGAATCATATAAACTCGTGATTGTGGGTAAGAGCTCTGAATGCTGTCTATGTAAACTGAGCTAAAGTCTTTATTTGCATCTCACTTTGTTTTTACACACACTCCCTCTCGCAGTGCAGTCACATGACTTCATCCTGTTTTGCGGTGCACATCCTGGAAAGAGAAATGAAATTGTGCCTTGCGTGGAGAGTTACTTGATTTCTACATGAGTAAATGTTTATTGTAATTTGAGAGATGACATCGGTAGCAGGAGGACGTAGGCCTGTTCGTTCATGGCATGAGAGGGCATAAATCTTAATGCCACGTCCGTATGTTCATGCGAAATTCCCATGTGTTTTGTTGCTGCAGTGTTTCCCACCATCCCGCTGATTATGTAATACAGTTGTGGCCTATCGTCGAGGAAGAAGGGTTGAAAATTATTTGGTCATTTTGAGATTATCAGCATTTGCAGGGGAACGTTTCGTCTTTGATAAACACAAATGTGTCCGGTGTGAACAGCCAGGTCAAGAGATAATGAGTGACAGGTTAATATATCAGCCAATTTTTAAAAATTTTAAAATTAGTTGATAAATAATTCTTCTAGTAACTGATTGTCTAACTGATTCTCTTATCTTACATTAACTCTTTCCCCGCCAAAGTTATTTTATTTTTTTAGTTGCCAGCCACCGCCACAATTTTTGCAAATTTTCACAAAAATGTCAGTCGGCTTATGTTATTATGAAAATATTTGGGCATTTGAATGCTCAGGTAAGATGACGTAAAATTAAAACAGTCTTATGTCTTTGCTCGCTATCATCACTTTCACTTTTCTGTCTCTCACCGACGGCCCGACGCCGATTAAACACCCTGAATCGGCCCACAAACCCAGTCGGACGCTCAAAAACGGGCAGACATTGACGCTTGGTGTGTCCCGGCCTTAAAGGACCAATCAGGATGCAGCCTCTAGAGTTTCATGACTGAACTGGATATATATATATATATATATATATATATGCACAGTATATTTGTTAAATGATGTTAGATATATGTTGATACAACAAATCAATAAAAATTAAAAGGTTGCCATGGCAACTAACTAATGAACTGAAAATATAAAAATAAAAGCTAATTCATAATATAACATACTAGCATATAAATAATACTATATTAACTGGTTCTGTCAGCATTGGTATCAGTTTTCGGCCCATATCCTCAGAGTTCCTCTGAGCTCTTGGAAACGTGGAGGTCATTCAAGCCGGCTGGACATTTACTGAAGGAGGAGTTCTGTTTTCTTTAGCTCCCAAATCACAAGACCATCACAACTGCTACGTAATATCAGACAAACACAGATGGCATTTAGATATGGCATGTGCTCGAGGGAATTACAGCAGACTTGTACTGAGCGTCTCAGGACAGAAAACAACATGGCACCTGTTTGAAGGACTGTTTAACATCCTGGTTAATGTTTATTTGAGAATTATTTAAATGAGGAATATTGTGACGTGTTCGTTTCCAGAAGAAAACTCAAGACTACAATGGAGGCGTTTCAGCGAGTTCAGAAACAGTGACACTGATATAGAGAATAACTCCCGCTGGAGGGACTTTGTAGACCTTATTCGTGCTTAAACAGCAACATTACACACTAAAGAAAGATGACCATGGAAAAAAGCACAACAGGACTAATGTAATTTCAGCCCGACCCGTCTCTATCTGCAGTGATGTCCAGCTGGCTGAAGGACGGTGAGGTGTTGGAGGGGACGGGCAGTGGTCAGATGTCCCCCAGCTCCAGACTGCCGGGTCGCACGGCGAGGTTACAGTCGTCCAATGAAGCGCCTCCTCCTGGCTCAGACAGGCAGGACAGAATGAGCAAAGCTAGAGACCTCTTTGACCTCTGTGATAAAGAGGGGAAAGGATTCATCACGAAGAGAGACATGCAGGTGAGACAGGACAGGGCGGTGGTGTAAGTCGATGTTATAGATTCCTTTAACAGTTCCAAAGCTGTGCCAAGTTTTATAAGGGATGTATGATATATCAATGACAATGTTGGTCATGCTTTGAAGTCCTCTCTGTTTAATCGTGTTTAACTCCACCAGCGGCTTCAGCAAGAGCTTCCTCTGTCTCCTGAACAGTTGGAATCAGTGTTTGAGAGTTTGGACAGAGACAAAAACGGTTACCTTACACCCCTCGAGTTCCACACGGGCCTAGGTGAGTGTGTATGTCTATTTAAATGTTTGGTAACACTTTAATTTTTGGTGAAATAGTTGCACGTTACTGCATGTACTTACTATAGTTATATATGTATATTAACAGTATAACAGTATATTATGCATAATTACAAGTAACTAACCCTAAACCAAAACCTAACCCTATAGTACGTACATGAAGTTAATTAATATTACTCAGTTCTTATTTGAGTAAGTACAATGTAACTACGGCACCTTAAAATAAAGTGTACTGTTATGTGACAAAAAATAAGTATGTCTGAATTCACAGTACTCATAAAAAAGTAGGCAAATAGTACCCGGATGACCTACTACTTCCGGCGGGATTCTGAAGTGTGCATTCGATGGACACTTCACTATCCCATGAAGAAGGCCATGTGTATGCAATTTCAGCCAGGGTATTGTTGTAAAATGGGGAGAGTAACACAACACAACCAATTCCACCAATCATGGATAAACTGGGAGTCCTATGATCATTTCAGTGTTTACCCACTTCCTCTCGAATCCCATAATGATTGGCTGCATCCAAAATCGCATACTCTCTTGAGTAGGTACTTATTTTGAATAAATAATTATAATTACTTGACGACCGCTAAAAAAGTACATTCTATATAGTATGAGTGTGTGTAGTATGAATGTAATCCGGATACTTTCGCCATGTTCTCATTATCATGTGACCTACGGTGTCAGTTGTGTCGCTTCACTGCCATTCACAAATCCTCTCCCATGGCCTCATGGGATAGTAAAGTGTCCATCATATGCACACTTCAGAATCTCACCAGAAGTAGTTGGTCATCCAGGTATTTTGCCTACTATTTTATTGGTACTGTGAATCCAGACACATAATGTTTTTGGCCTACTATATAGTAGTGAAGTATGCGATTTCGGACGCAGCCTCGCACCTGTTGTAAAATTAACTTCTTTTTAATAAACGTCTTGAGATAAAGAAGTGTTTTAAATATCCTACAGGAGAGAGGAGGATCATGACAGGGTGGTTCGGTCCATGTATGAAGACATGGAGAGTCAGTTAAAAGAAGAGAGAGAGAAACGACAAGCTCTGGTAAATCCACACACACTATAAATATGAAGCACAGATATTAGTACAGATAAACATTTACTCATTTAGCATAAGAACTGTGGTTATTTGATTAGAGAACAATATTATTAGAGGATACATTGTTCATGGTGATTATGATAATAATGGTGATTATTATAATGATATTGATTATGATTGTTATGATGAAGATGATTATGTTCATGGAGATTATGTTGTTGGTAATCATATTGTTCATGGTGTTAAATGATAATAATGGTGATTATAATGATATTGATTATGATGGTGATAATAATATTATTCATGGTGATTCTGATAATAATGGTGATTATAATGATGGGGGGTATTGATGATGGCGATTATGATAATGATCCAGAAGATGGTTTGTTTTGATGCAGATAATAGTATTGTTCCTGGTGATTATGATACCAGTGGTGATGATAATGGTGATTATGATGTTGATAATCTTATAGTTAGTTCATGGTGAAAATGATGATGATGGTGACTTTGGTGATGGTATATTCATAAAGGGTGGTAATGATGGTGATAACAATATTGATGAGGATGATGGTGGTGATGTTGGTGTGTTTTGTGATGAAGGACAGTGTGAGACAGGGAAACAAGAAAGAGCAGCTACTACAGGAACTGAGGACGCGAGAACAAGAACTCGAGTTCACGCTCACCAAACAGCGGGAGGTACAGGCTCCTCAAACACTCGTCAACATGTTTGATTTATTAAACCAGCTGGAGGTCTATCTCAACCCACCTGTGTGTGTGTGTGTGTGTAGTTGGAGAGCAGGATCAGCACTCTGAGCAGTGATCAGGCTAACACTCGCGGAGAGAACCGCCGACTACACAACGTCAACCAGCAACTGCAGGATGAGCTTGACCAGAGCCGAGAGAGCTTCAGCAAACTCTGAGTCAACTACAACAACTACAGACCACCATCAGACAACAGCGCAGGGGCAAAGAGAGGTGGCTTTACATGAGTGTTACTCACTGTATGAAAAAACATTGTTTGCATTATTACTACTATTCTTCAAAATAAAGGTTCCAAATGGGTTTTGCAGTGATGCCATAGAAGAACCATTTTTGGTTTCCTAAAGAACCTTTCAGTGAACATTCTAAAAAGAACCATTTGTTTTCTAAGTGTGAAGAACATTTTAATAATCTATGGAACCTTTTTTTCACTATAAAGAACCTTTTGTGCAATGGGAAGTTCCCTGGATGATCATCAATACCAGTAAAAAAACTTTTGTATTAAAGCCCTGTTTACATCTGGTATTAAGATGCGTTTTGGTCAATCGGATCACATGTAGACGAGGGAGACACACTCAAGTTTACACCTGGTGTTTTAATCCGTCTCTTTTGTCCACTTTCAACCACTTCTGTCCTGATTTCTTCGAGGGAGGGTTTATGGGCGAGTAAATGTATGGGTTTTTCCAGATCTTTCGATCTAATGGACAAAATAAGCTCGTGTAATTTACATATGAACATGACCGACGGAAAAACACACGGAGAACATCAGCTTTAGTTTCTGCTCTGACAGACACAAGACCAGCCGAACGCTCTGAGTGTGTATTAGAAATCAGGAATGGAGAGAGAACATTGTGCTTGGTATGTTTTTCATCTTCAAACCAAACTTGGGTCTCCAGCCGATAAAGTTTAAATCCCGTCTGGCTTGAGCTCTTCCCATAATGTTACTCATTAGATCAGTAGACGGAGAGAAGACGGTCTTCTGTGGCTGTTTGAACACATTCAACAACATGAGTGTTTACACTACGAAAGCAATCCGGTCTAATGTGTTTTCAACTACCTTGACGAGCTCAAAACGTTTTAGACTCAGTTTACTCCGGTATTTAGCATCGTCCACTTGTGATCCGATCGACCAAAATACTTCTTAATACCAGGTGTAAACAGGGCTAAGAGTGTGATGATAAAAAGTAGTGAGCAAACAAACATAAGTTGCTCTTTCCTGCTGATAGTCTTTTGTATTTTTCAAGTCTTGACTGTTTCTCACTACAGAGAAGTCCTGAAAGTGTCCCGAAACATGCAGAAGGAACGGGAAAGCCTCGTGAGACAGCTGGACTTGCTCAGGTAGGCCAACCCGACTTTAGTGTGCAACGTTCAAGTGTTCAAGTGTAGGCATGTGTGTATGATTCTTATCTGAAAGATAAGGCCATAATAATTGACCAATCAAAACGCAAAACGAACAGATGCAGGTTTAGGATGGTTGATCAGTCATTGTTACATTTTATTGATAATATTTGTTATCTATATTCTGAGGCTGTAAAAGTCCTCTGAGTAGGAGCTTTATCTTTAAAAATTTAGTTCTCACTCTCTCTCTCTCTCTTTCTCTCTCTCTCTCTCTCTCTCTCTCTCTTATAGAGACATGAACAAGCGTCTTCGGGATGATAAAGATGCCCATAGACACAGAAGATGGTTAGTCAAAAATACCCCTTCACGTCCCCCACCCATTACCCACCATGCCGCTGTGTTCACGCCTTCTCGCCGTGGGCGCGTTCTGTTTATCCGTATTAAGTCCATGTAACATTACCCAGAATGCACCCCTGCAGACAGTGCAGCTAAAATGTGAACGGATACATTCAGCTGGATGTATTTCTCTGGGTCTCCATGAGCCCATGTTCCCTCAGGAATTCGAAAGCTTCCAGATTCCACATTTTCCAGCTCTTTTCATGTTATTTTCGGGAGAGCTTGTTCCATTCGTCCGCCTCTTAGAGGAGCAGCAACAAATGACTCGGAGGAATCTTTGTACGGATTAACGCATCTCGCAGCGCATACGCATCAGCGAAGACCTCTTGTGGAACATTTGAGACTGTGAATATGGAATTTAGCCGATGCCCATTCTCCAATGAAACGGCTCACGTTTGGAGAAAGATTGTTCCTTGTTCAGTCTGTTACAGAAGCAAGTGCGATTCAAAAGATCTTCTGCATGGCAATTTTCTGCTTCAGAAGAGCCTCAGTGCCCCTCTTTTGTCTTTTTCTTTACAAAGAAAGTCCAAAAATAAGAAAGGGAGCATAAATAAGACTTAAAAGTCCCCCTGTGGTGAAGATCAAGTTCTTAATGTTGTTTATGTTTCTGTGGTATGTTTTTTTTTAATGTGCTTTAAGACAAACCATGTGAAATTCATAAGTCAACAGCATTGCTGAGTATTTTCTCTTTAAAACTGCAGTGAACCAAAGACAGTCTCAAAAAACAAAAATCGCTGGTGTTTCTGACATCACAAACTACCTTGTAACCAATCAGGTCAACGTACCGGCGGACTTTAGCATATCATTAACAGCAAACTAGCAGGGGAGTCTCGAGAGATTCCAGGTTATCCCGGTAAATTTTTTGTTGATATGAAATATCAGGAAGATTTAGCGATATAGCGGATGTATGATGTATATTACGATGTTATGATGAACTAATGCCTTTCTCCACTGACGTCTGAGTCGTTCTGATGATTGTTAGAAGGCAGACTGAGATGGCGAAGGGGAACATAGTTTGTGTAACATTAGCAACAGATTATTAGCTGTTTGATAACATAGTCAAGCTTATACGCTGATTTCACGCAGCCGTTATTTTGAAATCGAAAGCGAGGCTCCGGTGGGAAGAAAACCGGAAGTGTCGCCTTTAATAACAGGAGAGTCGTGAATGCGATGGCGTGTTGTTGTGTTTAATGTATCAAATGAGTTATTCTAAAACTGTACATTTCTTTAATCCTTTAGACTATATACAGTGAAATTCATTTATAAATAATTTTTATATATATATAATTCAGAAAGTAAAAAAAGAAGCAGGAATGAACTATATACATATCCTATATTGGATATTAACATCTAATAGTGTAAATTGCGGCAGCAGCTTCAGGTTGGTAATCCAACGCATTGTTGTTTATCTTTACTTGCGGGGTTCTTCCCACCGGAGCCTCACTTTCGATTTCAAAATGGCTGCTGCGTGAATCAGCGTATAGGCTAATCATATTATTACCGTTATGTGTCTGACGTTGTAAAGAGCGACACCATTGTGCAGCGTTTACCTCAGTAAGTTGACAGAGTGAATCTGTATATATGTTTGTAATTTAGTACAGTTTTGTTTAGTAGTTTCTTTTGAAATGCGCAGTTCTGTCCAATGACAGTTTATGTGTTTTGTCTCTGATTGACGCGAAAAGAACAAAATGTAGATAATGTACAGATTTTTGTTAAGTTGAACAAACTGGATATGTTGTCAATCTTCGTGACGGTGAACAATAAAAATGTTTGTTTGTCTTGATTCTTGTCGTTATTCTGGGTGATTTACATTAATGATTATACACACGAGTGCTGTCATTTCACAACCATTGCCAACCTATGTCAAACAATGGACACATTTTTTATAATAAATGCATTTTCTTATTTAAAAAACAAACAAACACTTAGACAAGCACCTCACCTGAACCCAGTTTTGCATTAATTATTTTACTCTGGGAACAAAGATGCGTAATTTTTTACAAGTCAATAATTATTTCCACGTCATTCAAAACAATCTACATTCTCAATTTGAAGCTGAAGCTAAAATTTCTCTCATATCTCATCAACTGTTCCTCAGACAGCACAAGTGAAGAACCCTCTGCAGAGGAAGGAATCCATACTGGGCAACTATTTCCCACCGAGGAAATCAGCAAAGAGGTGGCTAACTATGCTGTATGAATGCACATAACACTTTAATCAAACTATTTAAATATAATGCTATTGAATTTCAATTGCAAATGTTCACTTCAATTGCAATCCTTAGTGATTAGTGGCATCAAATTATTTTCCAGATCAAATTTTTTTACCAATGTTGCTGCATAAAAATAATATAGCATTTGTTCACAAGATCATAAAAAGCTCACACAAACTGGTTTGTTGCTGGTCCAAGATGCTCTAACAGCTCTGACCAGTTTGACCAAGATGGTCTACTAGGATGAAATCAGGTACACTAGTTAACCATCTGGACCAATTTTATTTTTATTACCACCAGGTTTTAGCTTTTTAAGCACTGATTCAAAGGTGTTGTTTAATTATTCCTATTCTTTTTTTTTTTTTTTTTTTTTTTCTTTTAAATAATTTTGATCAATTTTAACAAAGGTTTTTTTTTTTTTTTCTTTTTTTTTTTTTTTTTTTTTTTTTTTTTGCATTTAAATAATTTCGATCAATTTTAATTAATGGTCTACTAGGATGAAATCAGGTACACTAGTTAACCATCTGGACCAATTATTATTTTTATTACCATCATATGTAAATTACACGAGCTTATTTTGTCCATTAGATCGAAAGATCTGGAAAAACCCTTACATTTACTCCCCTCCCCTCGAAGAAATCAGGACAGAAGTGGTTGAAAGTGGACAAAAGAGACACCAGGTGATAAACGGGAATGTGTCTCCCTCGTCTACTTGTGATCCGATCGACCAAAACACATCTTAACACCAGGTGTAAACAGGGCTTTAATGTTAATGCCTTTTATGTGCTGACAAGTCATGTGGTGTTTGATTGACAGGAGTGGATTTTCAGGTCAGGAGTGTAATGCTTGATTCCACACCAGTCGCTCTGCAGCTGTGGGACACGGCAGGACAGGAGAGGTCAGATGTCCCAAAAATAGCTTTACAGAACCAATATAGTGATTTTAAAGAAGCTACAATGCAAAATGAGTCTTCCTAAAATGTTTCTTGTTAGATTGGGCTTCTGGGCTGAACCTCTACCAACTGTTCCCACAGGTTATTATTTCCCCCCTCTGGTTAACGGTTGACATATTTCTTTGCATAAATGATACTGGACTGAAATATTTACTATACTTTATACTATACTTTTATATTCTGCCATTGATGAAGCTGTCTTAAAGCTTTTGAGCTCCAGTGAGTTCCTTCGTGAAAACATACTGTGTTTATGATTAGTAATATACAACTATTTAATATATAATATTAATTCTACCATATAGTATATATATATATATTATAATTAATATTATATATTATACAGTGTTATGGAAGCCCATTTCCACCACGTACGGAAAAAAAAACATGCTTTTGAAGATCGAGGTGAAAATTCAAAATTAGGACATACTAAGTCATAATTATAAGATGAAAAGTCAAATTATGGCCAGTCAGTTATAACATAAAAAGTAGAAATCATGACATTGACTATGACTTTTTATCTCATAAATGTCTTAACATGTCATTTTGTTGTGACGATGATAAAAAGTCAAAATTATGACTCAGTATTCATAATTCCTTAAGTATTCATTTTACTTTTTATGTCGTAATTATGACTCTTTTTTTTCTCTCATAATTAAGATTTACCAAAGCATGATTTTTTTGTCGGAAGTGGCGGAAATGAACCTCCATATATAACACATGCAGTGACTGTAAAATGTATTTTTGTATAAAGGTATTTTGGGTATTAGAGTGGCATATTTGGAGTTTTGACATTGGGCTACTTTGGGGATATTTTTGATTGGCCATTGAACTAGTTGTGTTTGTGTTGCACAGATACTGCAAAGAACCCTTGAAGAAGCTTCACTTTAAAATGTGTGTGTAGATAATAACACCTGCCTGTGGCCTTCATCAGGTTCCACAGCCTCACACAGCAGTATTTACGCTGCGCTGATGGGATCATCGCTATGTATGATGTCACCCATGAGACGTCATTCACGGCGGTCCGCCATTGGTTGGACCAGGTGCTGGTGAGGATAGCTAGATTCAAGATTGACTGATTGATTAGTGTATGCTATATATATTCTCATTGAACATCCTACTTTTCTCAGTATTGAGCATCTACGAATAGGTCAAATAGAAAAAAGTGTTTTGAATGTGTGGTTAGATTTGCCTGGGCTGTTGTATAATACAGTACGGCCGCAGGTGTGCTTGTGCTGCTTTGCATACACGTCAGTGTGTGGCTTTGATTGAAGGTTTACTGGGAAATTAGAAAGAGAGTGTATTTAGCATGTGATGTAATCTGTTTATGATGACTGTGTGTGTTACTGTGATTGGTTTATGGGATTAGCTGTGTATCATTCTGTGTGTGTGTGTGTGTGTGGCAGGAAAAGCAGTCTGAGGGGGCGTGTCTGATGTTGCTAGGCAATAAGACAGACCTGGCGAGCGCAGACAGGAGGGAGGTGACTGGAGCACAAGGCCTCAGACTGGCGGAGGTGAGGAATGATCCCGCTCATCATTTCCCTCTGATCTCGGTCATTTGCCTGAGTCAGTGTGTGTATAAGGAGGTTTGATGTTGTTTGTGTTGACAGCAGTACCAGGCTGAGTTCTATGAATGCAGTGCTAAGAGTGGACACCAGGTGGAAGAGGCCATGAACCACCTAACCAGGTGTGAAACTGGATTAAAGCGCTATTCAAATTCTGTGATGTCTTTTCCTAATACAGTAAATACAATAAAATCACTGTGTATTTATTGCAAAAGCGGCAAAATAATAATAACTTAACTTAATTCAATTCTGTCTGCGTGTCTCAGGTTACTTGCCTCACAGCAGGACAAGCAGTGTGAGTCTGTGCTGCCACTGCACATCTCTGCCAACAGAGGGCGCTGCTGCAAATAACCGGAGCGCCACTATATATGGACCTTTTTTATTTATTTTTTATTCTTGAAGAAAAGAAACGAGGGGAAAAAACATTAACAACAATTATCGTCATTGTCATAACATAATACAACACTCACAGTACTTCAGTCTTTTAATCCAGATTAAGTTCCTTCAGTCTTTCAGGAATGGACCTTTTTCACGGACTGTGATGGCGTTACTTAATTTTATAACTTATAAAAACATTTTTTTTAATTCTTAAAAGTATGTACATTTATAACACTATACTTAGTATTATATTACCTTTGCATCAAATTACATGAAACTAGTTAACACTGCTGTGAGGGCTGTTGGAGAGAAGACTTGACTCATGAATATTAATAACGTCACGTGACTGGACGCTCAGCGAATCAACTGCTCTGAGCGAATCTACGAAACAGCGTATTCATATTCATAAACTACATCGTCTACCTCTGAATGTGTTTAATTAAACATTTTCAGCAAGATATGAAACTGTAAAAGGATATAAAACACTATCGGTGTTACCATTAACAGTGATACGATTACTACTCACTCCAGATGGCAATCTGTTACTCAAAACGATGTTTTACACATTATTTTTATTTTATACAGAGTTCTTAAAACGGTTACCTGCATATGTATGTATTTTTATAAGAATTGTTAGTATTATGTTGTGGGTATGGGAAAAAAATAATTCATAAAGAAACTTATAAACTGAATACACTTGAATTATTATTATTTGGCTGGCCAAAACAAATAAAAAAAATATCATATAATACTGCATGTTTAATCACTAATAAATAAAATAAAAAATAAAAACGAAACAGTTTAAAAATTATGTGGCTACCCAAAACACATTTATAAAATAACATAGTATATTATATTTAGGTTTAAACATTTAGAAAAAAAAAATATAGAAATTAAAAAAATATTTTTTTTAAATATATAACTAAAAAAAGAAAAAAAAAATATATACTACACACACATATCATTAACTGAAAAAAATAAAACCGTTTAAAAAAAAAAAGTTATAAAATAACATATACTGTAAGTTTAAGCATGGAAGAAAAAATATTTTTTAGCACTTATGGATCAATTACAAAGGGATCCACGAAAACACCTCATTACCTAAATATAATAATACAGTTTAAATATTATTCACTATTTATTTACTGTCAGCATGTCAGAAACAGGCATGTGTAACAACAACCCCTGAGCTCATCCGAGGACGAGTGGCGTCTGTGTCCCAGACGCAAGACGTGTTAGTGTTACTCATCCTGGATCTGGGTGAGGTTACAGTAGGAACACTCTCTCCCTCTCTCTGTGAGTCACTGTAGTGGGAGCTCAGCTTCCCGGATCCACACCCAGAGTTTCCTCATCTGGCTGCACACATTTATTTACTCTGCCATGGAGAAAGTATTCACAACAATAAATTGCTACTTATTCAAGGTCATATGGATACACTAATAAAATCAAAATACAATTTTGCATATATTGCATATAGAAAATATTGTATATATACACTACTGTTCAAAAGTTATTTATTAATAATACTTTTATTCAGCCGCAATGCATTCAAATTGATCAAAAGTGACAGTGAGGACATTTATATAATGTTACAGTAGTGTATATACATATACTTAATGAAACTCATTAGTTAAGTGTTTTTTGCTTCGTTTTTATTTAATCAAATGATAATTTCTTATTTCTTTCATATGATTTTGGGATGAAACAACATGACCTGAATGTGTTCTTCACCCATTAACCATAACTCACTGAACTCTGCCTCGCAAATGTCAGTGCTATCATGTAATGTAATGTTGTGTGTAAGTCCTGTCCGGTCGGCCTGTAGCGGATAAAGAGCAGATGTTGAGTTGAATTCATGGTTTTTCTCAGACCCGTCGGGTTGAAAGGGTTAGTCAAATCTCTTACTGTTTCAGGATGGCAGAAGCAGAGGAAAAACACAACAGCTGTGGGACAATATGCCTGAAATACCTTCTGTTCATCTTCAATCTTCTCTTTGGGTGAGTTTATGCTTTTCGGGTTTATGAGTTATGTTTTGATCATTATTTTTATTAAATACAATATATATATATAGGCCAAAAGTTTGGACACATTACTATTTTTAATGTTTTTGAAAGACGTTTCTTCTGCTCATCAAGCCGGCATTTATTTGATCAAAAATACAGAAAAAAAAAATGTAATATTGTGATATATTATTACAATTTAAAATAATTGGTTTTCAATTTATTATACTTTAAATTATCATTTATTTCTATGATGCAAAGCTGAATTTTCAGGATCATTACTCCAGTCTATAACATGATCCTTTAGAAATCATTCTAATATGATGATTCATTATCAAAGTTGGAAACCTTCTTTCAAAAACATTAAAAATAGTAATGTTTCCAAACTTTTGGCCTGTACTGTATAATATATATATATATAAATCATTATTTATCAAATCAGAAAAATGGCTAAAACCACCATAAACTGGTTTATGCTTCTTCTTATTTTTTCTTAGCAGGCTAAACGTATTTGTAGTGGAAATTCAGAACTGTTCTCCTTTCTAAGCGCAAACAATTTTGATGCAAATTAAAAAGTAGAACTAAATAAGATCTGAATGCGAAATTAGGCCAGATTTACTGCACAGACGATTGTACACGTCCTCCCAGCTGGCAGGTGGCGCTGTGATGGCAGTGGGAATCTGGACTCTGGTGGATAAAAGCGACTACATCAGTCTTCTGTCCTCCAGCACCTACATGATCGCTGCCTTCATCCTGATTGGTGCGGGTGCCGTCGTCATGTTCACCGGGATATTGGGATGCTGCGCCACCATCAGGGAACAAAGAGCTCTTCTTTTAGTGGTGAGAGAGCATCATGGGTAACGCAACCACAGACAGCACATTTGTCCACAAGTCACCTCCACGAGTCGAAGATTCGCTTATAACAGTGCAGGATGAGTTACGTGTGAAGTTTCATATTTATAATTAGTGGTTTGTTCAGTTAACTAACCCTAAAGGTGCGTCCCGTACTAAAGGTCCGAAATTCTCGTCCGAAACTTTCGTCCGTCATAAAATATCCGGATAGGGTTCGATTTTCTGCGTTTTTCGCATCCGTAGCAAGTATTTTGAATGGTGCTTTGACAATTCAGAGCAAGCGTGCCACACAAGCCCTGAAAAGTGAAGCCAAAATGTCTCGATCGCCCCCCGGTGACTGGTCCTAGTATAGGTCATAAGCCCCGCCTCCCCGCGTTATTCAACGGGACTTGAGACCAACTAAACAATTTAATTACACTTCAAATATCTTTCTTTCTGAAGGTGGTTTCTGTCATGTACTGTAGTTTTTATCACGCTGATGTAAGTTCAAGATTTTAGAAAATACGTTTGTTTTTAGTGTGTTATTTGATCCTATAAAAACGGTGGTGTGACGTCATGATTGACAGCTGTGATTGACAGGTTCTCTGAGCGAAGTAGTCACGAAGCACTTTTTTCGGAATCTTCGGAGGACTGAGGAGATTGGAGCTTTAAATTTAATATCTAAATTTCTATAATTAATTATTTCACACCGAGAGTGAGGGCGGGGCCTTGATTTCGCGGCTTTACTTCCTGCTCACTACTGCGCAGGTCTGGTCCCGACATCCCTACTGCGTAGACTCAAGCCCCAAGATGTCAGCGCCATATCGGGACACTGGCGGCTTCAGTTCTCACCAATGGAAGAGAGCGAAGGGGCGTCGTCCATATTTTTTATTACAGTTTATAATTCAGAGCCACCGAATGATGAATACGCCACTGTCCTATGCCGCTTTGTAGAAGTGTGTTCACACTGAAAATTCCAGATTGAAAAAGTATTCTTTAAATATTCGGATGATGCACTTAACCCTCTGGTGCTGTTCGGTCATTTTTTGACCCAAAATTTTTATTTTTTTCTAGTGGACGTGTTTGGTACTGCGCCCAAACAAAATCTTACTGAAAGCAAATTTTTTGAGATATCGAATCAAATACGGAAAACAACTGGTTTAGATTTATGGATTTGATTTTCTCACAGTTTTAGAGTAAATCATGTTTTGAAAAATATGTATTTCATATAAATACGAAAATAGTCAATCTTTTTTACTATTAAAATAAACGTAACCCTCTGGTTCTGTTTAGTCATTTTTGACTGAAAATGTTTACATTCGGGTTTTTTTATATATATTTTTTACTTCATCTGAATTTTACAAAACTTGATAAAGGTTTTGGCACTTGCTATGTGAACACAAAAAAACAAATCGCATTGGAAACGGATGGGAAGCGAATTTCATCTAGTGGAAGTGTTTTGTACTGCGCACAAACAAAATATTAATGAAAGCTAATTTTTTGAGATATCAACTTTAAATTTGGAACACAACTTGTTTAGATTTCTGGCTTTGATTTTCTCACAGTTTTAGAGTAAATCATGTTTTGAAAAATAAATTTTTCATATAAATTTGTGAATAGTATTTTTAATGCAAATTTTGAGTATGCAAAGTTTAATGCTTTTTTCATAATAATAAACATAACCTTCTATAACTTATTTAAGTTTCACTTTTTTTCACTTCAGCAATAATCTGCAAAGTGTCTTCTTTAAAATAGACCAAAATTAAGTCTGTGCTCCAAAGCGTTCTAGGTTTACGGCAGTTTAAGTTAGATATATCATTTTCAGATCCACGCTCAAAAACAGGTAATAAATGGATAATAACTCTTCCATAAATATAATTTAGTACCATAAAATTCCCTAAAAATACAAAATATTGCATAAAAAACATCAAACTAAAATACAGTAACCTTTTATTTTAAGGTGACATGAGATACATGTTACTATACACGTACTTACTATAGTAATAACAGTAAATTAGGCATAACGACAACTAACCCTAAACCAAAGCCTAACTGTAACTCTATAGTAAGTACATGTAGTTAATTATTACCCAGTACTTATTTGAGTAAGTACAATGTAACTACGTCACCTTAAAATATGAAAATATGAAAAACAACCAAAAACGCCATTTTAACATAGGAAGGAAGCAAGTGGCTTGTAGGGCTTCACCCTATTAAAAACTTCTGGAAACTTCCAGCTGAATCGCTGTGATAAGATTGAGCACAAAAACCTCCGCCAGACTTTACTTTGAGTGAAATATTTAGAGTAATGTAAACATGGGATTATAGTGGGCAGATTTAGCCCGTTTGGATTCCTGCACACAGAGGCCAGGAATTATTCTGGAAACAAGCAGTCACACCAACGTGTGTACTAACTTTCTAAATTAGTTTGATCGTGCTTATATGTGTGTCACTATAGTTGTCTCAAAGCTGTCATCATATCTGATTTAAATAAAGACGTGTGTATCTTTAAGAGGTCAGACTTAGAAACTGAGTCACAGCTGAGGAATGACGGGCAGCAGAGAGAGAGGGAGTATAGAGGAATGAGAAGGGAGTGAATCCAGAATAGAGGAATGAAATGAGAGTGGTGGGCTAGGGAAGGACAGAAAACAGAGGGGAAACTCAAATAAATACAGGCTGAGAGAAAAATAATAGTGCTTTTGACCTTTATCAGCTGTGTCAAATTCCTCAGATGCCATTTCTTCACTTTTTCAACAGGTGATGGACGAGGTTCTTGAAAGAACAATCATGCACATTTTTAAATTCCGTTATTATTTACTCCCCCTCGAACCGAACCTGGGCAGAGTTGTTCAAAAGTAATCTTTTGAAAATAAGATAAGAAAATAATAAATTCAAGTAATCTTGAAAATGGGTTGTAAAAAAAAGAAAAAAGAAAAAAGGATTCTGAAATCGGATTAGATCACAAAATCCAATCTTGGTTTGATTTGGATCTGTTTAGTAAGATCGGGATACCAATGATCCAAAAAATCAGGATTATTCTGATCCCAGCAGAAGGGTGGATTTCAGGAACAAAAATTTAATAAAACTTTAAAACTTGTAAAAAAAAATATTTGTATCATGTAATATATATATATATATATATATATATATATATATATATATATATACACACATTATTATAATTTTTCTCTTGATTAGTGTAACTGTTCAAGTAATAAATTAGAAGTAGTCTTAAGTTAAGTTTAGCCTTTCAGTAGCCTACAGTAAAGTAAAAAATAAAATATGGCGCCATAAAATAATCCACAATCAGCTGTGAATATCAAACAAAAATATTATATTTAATTTAAAGGGTTCATTGGCACAATCATAAGAGATGAATTAGTCAAAAGGTCTTTGCGAGCGAAAACAAAGTTTCTCTGTGCTACGGGGATTTCCGGATTTTGGTCTGGATCAGGGGGGATCCAATGCAATTTTTGCTTTGAAGAATCAGTGCAGAATCCTGGATTAGCAAAACCTGGGATTTCCAAATCCAGATAATTCTGATCCACACTAAACTGGGCTCTGGTATCCATCCAAATATGTTTATTATTGAAACATTTTTTTTGGTCCCTACAGTTCTGTGTCCTGTTGTTGATCATCTTCCTATTGGAGATCACAGCTGGAATTTTGGCCTTTTTCTATTATCGGAGGTAAACTCACATTTAGGATGAGGAATAAATGCTATTGGGTGAATTGTCTCTTATTCTGTTAAACACATTTTTATGCTCAAAGATGCAACATCTTTATATATGCATGCGAATAACAAGTTGATAAACATGGTTGTAATATTGCCATGAATATCATAGGAATGTAATATTCCATCCAATCCACATTCTCCTCAGATTCACATTAAACCCACATACACATGTCGAGTGTTGTATGTTTGCATGCTCTCCATCCACTTTCCTCCTTTTCCATCTTTATAAAACCCTTTGTCTTCTTCCTCCTTTTCCTCCTCTTGCTCCAGTGTTTTCCTCTCTGCTACCAGGTAAACAATTACGTAGACAAAAAAAAAAAAATTACTGTAATTTACTCATCCTCATGTCATTCCAAACAAGTATGCTGTTATATTTTCCGTGGCTGTGTTAACATTATTCCGGAAAATAATAACATGAAGTTTGGAAAGACGTGATGGTGAGTAAATAATGACAGAGTTTTCATTTTGATGATTTTGATTTCTTTAATATATGGGACTTTACTTTGTATCTATGAAAACAGACTTTGCTATATAGAGTACGCTTTATAGATTTAGCTTGTGGTCTGATGGATTTCTCTGTGATCGCAGCTGAACGCTGAGCTGAGAGCCGATCTGAAAGAGAGGATGGTGGAAAACTACCAGCAGCCTGGACAAGAGCACATCACGAGAGCCATCGACAGACTCCAGCAAGACGTAAGACAGTCATCTATCTGTCTATCCGTCCCACTAGACCCTAGCAACCACCCAGAGCACCACAAGTCAGAACTCTATTATCCATGGCGAAATTGATTTTTAACAATAACTTATAGACTAGGGATGCACCGATCATGATTTATCATGGCCGATTCTGATTGCCGACCCGATCATGATTTATCATGGCCGATTCTGATTGCCGACTTTTTTTTTTTTACAAGCAAATGGGCTGATTCTGGTACCAGTTGCCGATTTTTAAGCAAATGTATTTGTTCATTTGCTCTATTACAGGCCAAACTGACCTTAAACACAAAATATCTGTTGCCATTTGAAAGCCACTGTACTTTAATCATGATCCGAATGAAGATGCTACATAGATGTAGCATAAATTGTTTTTTATTTGAATTAGATTGTTTAATTTCAAGATTTAAAGCAAAAAAAGGGGGGAACGCACTATGGCACTCTATAGCAGCAGCTTAGCCATGTCATAACACCCTCCCAGAACACCTTAGATACCAGAGAGCAACTACCTGGCAACTATCTAGAACACCTTAGAAAACTTTTAGACTTCTAATCTGTTTTAAACTGTTTTAAAAAGCCCACATTCAAGGTCTGTGACAACATTTTCTTTAACGATAATAATGCAATGAACTCTTTTAAACAGCTTTGAACTTTACAGTCTTACAATATCATGACAATGAAGGCTTTTGAACACAATTTCTCAGTCTCTGAGCATGTGAGTTTATGCATCATAGCCTCAGACTCCACAAGCCCATGGGAAAGCGATCCACCGGTCACAAGAAGAATGAACTCTTTTCTTGTTCCCGTGCCCCCCCCTCTCCATCTGTTTTATGATGCAGCTGAAGTGTTGTGGCAGTAACAACTCAGCGGACTGGAGGGACGGGGCCTGGATACAGACGCCTGGTGCTGACAGACGCCTGGTGCCCGACAGCTGCTGTAAGACCCCCACAGACCACTGTGGACTCAGAGACCACCCATCCAACATCTACAAAGTAGAGGTACATTGAGATAAATACAAAGTTCTGTCATTAAAATCTAGATAGCGCAGGCTGATTGGTCCTTAACTCAATCTGCTTGCAATCCCATCATTCTCTATGGGGCACAGCTGATTGGTTCCTGCTGTATCAGTAGCCAATGAGCTCACTGCTCAACTTTCAAATACTGGTCAGAGTTTGCTGTAGCAGTTGCAGCACGCTTTCAGAAACCCTCCATCTTCCCCAGCTCCACCTGTATAGATCTGCTACGGGTAAATCATGTATGCTATATTGTACAGCAGCAGCAGCATGTCTTACTTCCTCACAGTAGTGTGTTGTGATGTATTGGCAGTAGCAAATCCTGTACCGGCTCTGCGGCAGCAATAACAAACAGGAGCAGCAATAACAGCAGCAACAGAAATAACCAACAGCAGAAGCAATTACAGCAATAACAACAGCAATAACCAACAGCAGCAGCAATAAATAACAGTAGCAGCAATAACCAACACCAGCAGCCATAACAGCAGCAGCAATAATAACCAACAGCAGAAGAAATAACAGCAATAACAGCAGCAGCAATAATAACCAACAGCAGAACAAATAACAGCAATAACAGCAGCAGCAATAATAACCAACAGCAGAAGAAATAACAGCAATAACAGCAGCAACAGAAATAACCAACAGCAGAAGCAATTACAGCAATAACAGCAGCAATAACCAACAGCCGCAACAGAAATAACCAACAACCGCAGCAGCAACAACAACAATAACCAACAGCAGAAGCAATATGCAATACCAGCAGCAATAACCAACAGCAGCAGCAATAAATAACAGTAACAGCAATAACCAACACCAGCAGCAATAACAGTAGCAGCAATAAATAACAGTAGCAGCAATAACAGTAGCAGCAATAAATAACAGTAGCAGCAATAAATAACAGTAGCAGCAATAACAGCAGCAGCAATAACCAACAGCAGCAGCTGCTATATATGTGCTGCTGCTGTTGGTTATTGCTGCTGCTGTTATTGCTGCTACTGTTATTTATTGCTGCTACTGTTATTGCTGCTGGTGTTGGTTATTGCTGTTACTGTTATTTATTGCTGCTGCTGTTGGTTATTGCTGCTG
>FLSR01000265.1:59879-70766 GCA_900092035.1 Leuciscus waleckii | reverse complement strand
TAACAGCAGCAGCAATAACAGCAGCAGCAATAACAGCAGCAGTAATAGTAACAGTAGCAGCAATAGTAACAGTGGCAGCAATAATAACAGTAGCAGCAATAATAACAGTAGCAGCAATAATACAGTAGCAGCAATAACCAACAGCAGCAGCAGCAATAATCTATTTTATTGAATTTATTTATTTATTTATTCCCCCATTCATAAAGCTCTTTTATTGCTTATGTAGTTCTCAATTATGTTTTATTTGAGTATCAACTTTGCTTCTCCTTAATGTTCTCCTTAAGAATTTGGATTTGAAAGTATTTGATGAGAAATGTTTGAGTTCACATTGAGATCTCTGACTTTTCATTGCATACTTTGCTAAATATTTTGTCGCATTATAAATGTTTTTACTTCATATTGAGATCAATATGAGACCAAAATGAAATCTCTTGAGATTTTTTCATCTCAGACTTTGGTATGTCTGCAAATCTGACAACATTTTGAGACCCTGCTGAGATCTCTCCTTTAAACTCTTTTTTTAATGTCTCTCAGGGTGGATGTATATCCAAACTAGAGGAGTTTATTCTTCAACATCTGCTGATTTTGGGCTCAGTGGGTCTTGGGATTGCATTTATTCAGGTGAACAACTCTAATATAAATCTAGCAAATATTTTTACTCATATTTGTACTTTTTTGTATTATTATTTTTAACCTTTGACCTTCTCTGTTTGTTCCAGATTGTAGGGATGATTTTTACCTGCTGCCTGTATCGAAGTTTGAAAGAAGAAATATACTGAGAGAAAGACACTTTATTCCCACCAACACCAAATAAGCCTTCCTGCTGTCTTCAATGCTGTCTGTTACTGTGTGGTTTTAATGTGTTGTGTGTTATGAATATGATGGCGGGTCAATACGTCTTGGCTGCAGGACAGTCGTTCTGGAAAGGGAACTTTACATTGTCTTGTTTTAAGCAAAGATTATTGATGCAACGTTTGTTAAAAGTTAGAATTTTGCAGTTCAAATAAATCAGTGGAATAATAACGATTGTTTTGTTCCTGACAACACATGCCTTCCATTATTATTAAACATACTTTCCAGTTACAGAAGTAATTATTGGCACAATACCAGCATTAAGATGGCTTGTAATGTTTATTAGAAGATTCGGAAATCTTGAAATGACATGAATTTCTAAATGCTTTGTGTGTAACATTTGTTCTATAATAAAACATTCAATTTAATTTATTTGCATAAGTTGGCAGTAATGTTTAAGCTGTTCACTGTGTTTGTAGATTTTCTGTATAATTTATAAAATAATTATGTAAAATGTGCAAATCATACGTCGGAACTATTTACCGAGTAACTGTTTTACCCGGAGCTTTAATACCAACGGACCCATCAAAACAAGCAGCTGATCAAATGATCTAAGTTTCTGTTTTTATTGCCATTTCAATGGATTTATAACACTTGAATACATGTATTTAGTAGGTTATTGTTGACGTTAGGATTGCCACTATCTCTGGTTAATGGTCAATCTCTAAAAACAGAGAAAACTCTAAATTAGACGATATAAAGCGTCTATGATGACATCTAAACCTACATGTCTGATAGTGGCCAGTTCTGCATCTGCAGGTGAGACTCAAACATCACGTCAAATCAACGTTAACATGCATAGTTTGTGTACAGTTACAAAAGTGCCACAAGCGTTTCCCCAGAATATACAATTTCCATGCTATTTAAATACATTTTATATCGTTTTCTTGTTTGTGTTATTAAATGATTTTAAATGCGTCTTTTATTTTTGTCTATTTGTTTTATTTTATTTTGGCTCAGGAAAGATCTAGTATTTGGGGCATTGTTTATTTCAAATTTTCTATACTAATTAAATTTGATGGTAAAAAACAGATGGTAATATCATTGCACTTTTCTATTTTTAAATTAAACTTTAAACACTGATGCTTTTGTACTGTTTTCTGTTTATTATGAATGTGTTTTCCCTGCAGGAGTTTCAGCTCGATCGTTCAATCAGTGTTTCAATTTGTGCAGTTCCGTGTTTAACGTGCAGACAGCGACACCTGGCGTGAGGAAACACACACTGCATCATCTATAAATTACTGTTTATTCATCCACATTAGCCTCAGTTTGCTGGATGTCACACTTTTGTCTCACAGGGGAAGACCATCGACTTGCAGGCGTGGATGACAGCACGGCCCGATGGGTGCAAGAGTTCAGCGTCAAACCCACGCCAGCCCGGCCAAACTCGAGTCTATTGATGGTCTGAAATCTGTCTGTTTTTTTGTTTTTTTTAAACTGAGTGCACAGGTGCATTTATAATAATCAGGATGTGTGTTATGTTTCAGGTGCCCGCTATCAGGCGCTGTTGATTCCCGACTGTCCCGGAGCCCTGAATGATCTCGCACACAGCGGGTCCCTCGCACGAATCCTGTCCCACTTCATTTCTCAGCAAAGTGAGGGTGTCTCTTTGCATCTCAAATATGAGTTGTGAGATTGGTTTAGTTGACGTCTGTGTGATTGCAGAGCCCGTGTGTGCTGTGGGACAGGGTGTAGCTGCTCTCTGCTGCGCTACAGAGGAACAGAAGTGGATATTCAGAGGATACAGCATGACTGGAGTGAGTGATTATGTCATGTGAATCAACAAACTGTGGATTTATGAAGGAATAGCTCATGCAATGTGATGTTTTTTGTACAGCCCTCTGTATTTGAGCTGGTACGTTCTCCAGAATTCGCCAACCTGCCGCTTATCGTGGAGGATTTTATCAAAGACAGTGGTGGATCTTACACAGGTGGGGTTTCTTTTAAATCTATTAAAGGGAAAATTCACATCATTCCAAACCTGTCTGACTTACTTTCAACCATAAAAGTCATGCACTATATTACTGTATTTCAAGTCTTCTGATAGCTTTGTGTGAGGGACACCTCGAATTTAAGTTGTTAATAATTAGGACTGGGACAAAAATCTCACGATCAGATTTCAATTCACAAACTTGCAATTCGATTCTTATCTTGATTCGTTATTTGGATATCAAGTACTGTACATGTCATTTTTTCTCAAGGAATATTTTCTCTCAGTTGGTACATTAATGCTGAAGGTTAGAAATTAACAACTGATTTGTATACAAACATTTAAATTGCACATAAGGAAGTTTTTATAACAATAACTTTATAATATTAACTTTTTATTGATATTGTATCGTTTTTTTAAACCAACATTTATGTGGCTAATAATTTGTTTTCATGACGTATTATTCAAACTATTGATAAACCGGTTAAGTTAAAAAATAATATGTGCATAATATCAAACTGCTCCTTTCTAGAGTAATTTTTTCTAGTTTACTAACGAGTTAATGGACATTGAATGGCTTGTGTGAAAGTTGTGTGACTTTGTTTACTTTACACGCTGTTTTATTGACGTCTTTTCACGGTTGAAACACACATTTATCGATTACGATACATTATATATTTGTACTGTAGTTTTCAACATACCTTCTGATGTTTCATGTTTATTTGGTGCTGTAACTAGTAGTAAAGAGGAAGAGGATCATCATGTCCCGCTTGAACTGTTGACGAAATCCATTTCGGGATTGTAATCATTCTCATTTTAATGAACTGATGTCCATCTTAGTCTAAATCGTTTCAGTTTATGCCTGAACAAAACGTCACTTAATATTATGTGTAGCGTGCCTCGAATCCAATAAATAGCAACTTTGTTACTTACAATTTCAACCGTTTTGGCGCTCATAATGTGACGTCACGTGACAGATCAGTTCAATATTATGTGTAGCGCATTATGAATTTGTCTAAAGGTGTGATATTTGTCTTGTGAAGCATTGCTGTTGTATGCTGATATGCTGGAATCAATGTTTTTGAGTAATTTATTTCAATAATAAAAAAGTGTAGTGCATTATGTGATCTGTCACGTGACGTCACCTTAAGAGCGCCAAAACGGTTAAAATTGTAAGTAACTAAGTTGTTATTTATTGGATTAGAGGCACGCTATGCATAATATTTAGTGACGTTTTGTTCAGGCATAAACTGAAAACAGTTTAGACTAAGATGGACATCGGTTCATCAAAATGAGAATGATTAAAATCCCGATGGATTTCGTCAACTCAGCCCTATTAATAATGTCCCCTTGCCTAGAAGTAGATGATGACAGAATAGCATTTTGGGTGTACTCTATCCCTTTTACCACATGCTACTGGTGTTTTATTGAAGCATAAATGAGTTCTTCTGTCCCTCACAGCGAGCATCGAAGACGCCGTTATGTGGTCCTGGACCGCCATCTTGTGACCGGGCAGAACACGCAGTCCACATCAGCGGCCGTCAACAACCTCATTCTTCTGTGCAATTGCAGATAAACGCTTCAGCTGTGCAGAAGAGAACGAATTTACAAGAGCCACCTTCACGAAATCTGAACCAGATGTTTTATACTATTGAAAGCACATGTAACCACACATACATTCTTCACTCCAAATGCATTTCTCACACCAAAGTTTAGACATTTCTGACAAAAAATTCAATGTTCTGTCTACAAAATATGAATGTTTAATTTGAATGCTTGAAAGGAGCACAAGATGATTTATAGATTTAATGGATATCAAAACATTACACTGGAATAAAAGGCTTTATTTTAAGTAACTTTTTTTCCCGGCATGGAACATTAGTACTAAAAAGCTCCACATTTCAGCTATTAAATATACCAGTCATCCATTAAGTGTAAACGTGATTGTTAATTATATTCTTTGTTTATTGACAGTGTGTTGTTGGTAAAGCTCGACTTTTTTTCAACATTCCTTTAAAGTGTAAGATGGGTAGTTTAACACAGGAAATACTGTGGTTTTTCATATCACGTATGCAGATCTACAATGATGTGTGAAAAGGAACAACGAATCAAGAATGAACAACTGTTTTACTTTTACTTTATCTTTTTAACTGCTGTAATGTTTTGCTCCACAAAAGGAATCACTTATGTAATCTGCAGTATTACAAACAATGCAGTATGAAAAAACAAATCTGTACCAATGAATTAATAAAAATGGTATTCCTGAATAAAATAAATTGCATTAAAATGCTGCTTCTCTGTTAAGAATGCACTTGATAACACGTAATTAAAAAATAATTTTATTGGCATGCTCAGCAACAGTATTGTCATAAATATCATGAAGTGCTTTGATAAATCACACTTTATTATTTGGAAGTAGATCAAACAGATGTAAGTCAGTTCACAGGTCAAAAAGGTCATAGAAATAGTCCAGTCCTTGTCCCAATTCCCACATGGAAATTCTGTTCCCAGTTCAGTTGCCAAAGCGATACGAAGCTGGAGAAACTAGAGGAGAAAAAGAGCCAGAACTGAATAATACCCACAATTCACTTTGATATTTTGTACATGTTTTTGATATTATATGGCACTATTGTCACAGTTACCTTTAAAGTGGGATAGTAAACAACATGCTTCAATCCGTTACTCCTGAAACAAAAGAAAGACTTGTTCTGTAATAATATCTCAATGTTTTATTTTATTGCAACCAAAAATGTGAATCATAACAATAAGCATCTTTTAACAATCAGAATTGTATACTTAGCATCTTATTGTGTTTAATCAGATTACAAGCTTTGAGTCCAGTGAGTGTTTAACCTTTTATAATTGAAGAAATGTTCTCCTGTGTTTTCATCCCATTGCAGTTTGGGTTTCACTTCCTTCAGCAGTTCAACATACCTGCGTGAAAATTAAGATTAAATATGAACTTTTGTCAATGATAATTAAGAACTCTCACAGTCATCTTTATAATAATTTTTTTAAATATAAATTTAAATTGTCCATTCAACAACAAAATGAGAATAACTTTGACTAAATTTGTAAAAATGATCACAAAATCTTTCAGTTTCAAGGAAATCTTATGAAAGCTTGTTTCCGTCAGAGAATTTAAAATAAAAAAGGTAATTGAGACTTTTTATCTCAGAACTCTGACTGTTTTTCTCGCAAATAAGACTCTATAATTTGCAATTGTGAGTTTGTATTTCAGAATTCAGAGAAAAAATTCAGAGATAAAAACTCAGAATTGTGAAAAAATCAGAATAATGAGATATAAACTCATGATTGCGGGGAAAAAATCTGAATTGCTAGATATAAACTCGGAATTGCTCAAAAGTAAAAATTGTGGGATAAACTTGGAATTGCGGAAAAGTCAGAATAGCGAGATATAAATTCATAATTGTGTGTGTGGGGGGAAAAAATCTAAATTGCTAGATATAAACTCGGAATTGCGAAAAAAATCTGAATTACTAGATATAACTCGGAATTGCACAAAAGTAAAAATTGTGGGATAAACTTGGAATTGTGGAAAGTCAGAATTGCGAGATATAAACCAGGAATAGCGGAAAAGTCAGAATTGCGAGATATAAACATAATTGTGGTGGAAAAAATCTAAATTGCTAGATATAAACTCGGAATTGCGAAAAAATCTAAATTGCTAGATATAAACTTGGAATTGCACAAAAGTAAAAATTGTGGGATAAACTTGGAATTGTGGAAAAGTCCGAATTGCGAGATGTAAACTCATAATTGTGGGGGGAAAAATCTGAATTACTAGATATAAACTCGGAATTGCACAAAAGTAAAAATTGTGGGATAAACTTGGAATTGTGGAAAAGTCCGAATTGCGAGATATAAACCAGGAATAGCAGAAAAGTCAGAATTGCGAGATATAAACTCATAATTGTGGGGGGAAAAATCTTAATTGCTAGATATAAATTCAGAATTGCGAAAAAATCTAAATTGCTAGTTATCAAGTCAGAATTGAACAAAAGTAAAAATTGTGGGATAAACTTGGAATTGCGGTAAAGTCAGAATTGCGAGACATAAACTCATAATTATTCTGACAGCCATGATTCAGATCAGCGGGTGATGAAGCGTGTACCTCCCGCCCAGAAGTGGCTCCGCTCCGCCGTGGCTGCTGAAGTCCAGGCCGTACAGGTTGATTCCCAGCAGGATCTTGTGTCTCCACTGGTTGTGAGGGGCGAGCTGAAGCACACACTCTCTGACCCAGGGCAGCGGAGAGCTCGGACCCGGCCTGAAACACAGCCCATGTTAATGCTTCAGAAGAACTCGTGATGTCTGGACCAACAGTCAACAATGAAACCGGAATCTGCTGCAAGACGCATGTTTAGTGTTTACAATAATGCTGAAATGAAATCAGTTGACATTCAAATTTCACTTAAAAATATTTAAAAACAGAAAATGTGTATTGCTAATGTATAATGTAATGGCTGATCACCATTTAAAATATAATCACACAGATTAATACAATATCTGTCAAGGAAACTTTAGGATATCAGCCGATATTATTTGTCTTCATATTGAAAACGAAAAAAATTAAAATAGTTTTCATCAGTTTTTCAGAAGACAGTAATTTTCCTTCTCAAGTATGTAGTTTTAAGAATGTTTAGATATTTGTAATACTGAGGAAAAACTGTTCAAGTATGCAAACAGTACAGATGTATAACATCAGTCGTCATATTGCCTAATGGCCAAATATGAAACCATATCATAACAAAAACAATATTTATCAGTATCACCGAAAGTTTATTTTATTTTATAAAGTTTATAAACATAATAAAATACTTTTGACACAGAAATCCAGTCAAAAATGAAAGTAAATCTGACATCAAAATCCCTGTTTGTGTGTCTGACCTGCCAGGTCCTGAGTAATCGTACGTCATCAGACTGAAGGCGTCCACCACAGGTGCCAGTTTCTCAAAATCCTCTCGGCCGAACATGCCAGGCTGACCCGAGCTGAACACGACACAAACAACAACAGATCAAACTCAGTGCACAACGAATGCTGGGATGGAAAGAGAAAAAGACTTGTTATGTACCCCGGCGCGACTGAAGGAGGGATGACCAGCACACAGGTCAACTTCCCAGCATTCAGAGTCTCACACAGGTGTGTGACCAGGTGCACCAGCTCACTGTAACACAATCACACACACAATACAGATCCAATATCAGAACATAATCATGAAATCATCTTATTGTGGTCTTAATATGTGTGATCTACTGCTTAAAACTAAATACTACAGACTCTAACCCTAAAAGACTATCAAGAAACAAACAAACAAACATCTTTTAAGATTTAAAGATGTCCCAAAAGTGAAGTTTGATCAGTTTTAGTAAGTTGCTGAAAGCTAATGAGTTGATGGAAAGCTAATAATTAAATCATAAAAATATCACAAAAAAAAAATTCAATAAAACCAAAAATCTAAATACATTTTTTTTTTTAAATTAAAAATATTTTATTTGTTCACCTTCATGAACCAACACCAACATCAGAGAAACGGAACAACTGAATATGTTATTAAATTATTGAAATATGAATTTGGGTTTTATTTAATTTTAATTTTAGTTTAAGTTTTAGTAATTTTTTAATGTGCCTTTGTCATTTTTATTAATTTTAGCTTTTTTAATATTTCTATTTAGCTTTTTTTTTTATTTCAGTTTTACATTTTTAATTTTAGTACTTTTTTTTATCATCTACATTTATATAACATTTATTTCAGCTTTATTTCATTTACCAAAAACTATTTTTTAATTGTTCATTTGTTTGCCCTCCACACACACACACACGCACACACACACACACACACACTCGTACTCACTTTCTCTTGTTTCCTCCAAGCTGACTCCATAACTCCAGTGTGTAACCATCAAACCCTTCGGCCTGAGGAGCAAAATCAGTCTGTCAATAATTATCAGTCTGTCAACTATTTTATCAGAACAGTTTAACCCGCAATATTTTGGTTACATGAGAGTGAAATTACACTAACTAAAATATATGACCTATAGACAGACTTTAGACTTTCGCACTTGGAACTTCCTGTTAGACTGACAAGAACCTGAGCACTCTTGACTTCCAGGAAGTGGAATACAGATCACTAATCATTCCATCATGGTGAGAACAGAGTAAATACAGCACCTTTCCCACTTCCAGCATCTCTCGACCCAACTCCTCCATCTCATCCTCACTGTCCAGGACGCTCACGTAGTCCTGATAGGACCATCCGTCAAACAACAGCCGAGGAACTGACAGAGAAACACACACTGAGAACCTGATGCTTTCAGCTAGAGATCAACCATCATTAAATCCACACTCACGTATTTTGTTTTTTTTATTGGCCTTCCTCACGGCTTTGACCCAACCTGTGGAAAGACAAGCATAATTATGTTTTCTAACTAAATAATTTGTCCATTTCCCCCATAAAGTATGACTGGTAGTCATTTGAAGACACAGTAATGCTCAGACCGGGGTCGTGGTCGTGAAGACCGGTGATGTGGAAGCTCTCGGGTCCTCTTCGTCTCAGCGAAGCCACACCGGAGACACGGACGACAGCTTCGGACCAAACAACTTAGAATGTCATATCCATGAGAGTTCCACTGAGAGATCAGACGGAGAGATGGATGAAGAGACAAACAGACAAATAGATAGATAGACACACAGAGACAGACAGAGAGATAGATAGATAGACAGATAGATATAAATAGATATAGACAGACAGACAGATAGATAGATAGATAGATAGATAGATAGATAGATAGATATAGATAGATATAGACAGATAGACAGACAGATAGATAGATATAGATAGAGAGAGAGACAGATAGATAGAGATAGATAGACAGAGAGAGACAGACGGACAGATATATAGACAGACAGAGAGGCAGATAGATAGATAGATAGATAGATAGATAGAGATAGACAGACAGACAGATAGACAGACAGATAGATAGATAGAGATAGACAGACAGATAGATAGACAGATAGATATAGACAGACATACAGAAAGATAGACAGACAGAGAGACAGACAGACAGATAGATAGACAGACAGACAGAGAGACAGACAGATAGATAGACAGACAGACAGACAGACAGATAGATAGACAGACAGACAGACAGATAGATAGACCGACAGATAGATAGACAGACAGACAGACAGATAGATAGACCGACAGATAGATAGACCGACAGAGAAACAGACAGACAGATAGACAGATAGATAGACAGACAGACAGATAGACAAATAGATAGACAGACAGAGAGACAGATAGATAGACAGATAGATAGACAGACAGATAGATATAGACAGACAGAGACAGACAGATAGAGAGACAGACAGACAGATAGAGAGATAGACAGACAGCGAGATAGACAGATATAGGTAGATATAGACAGACAGACAGATAGATAGAGACAGATAGATAGATAGACAGACAGACAGACAGACAGATAGATAGATGGACAGACAGATAGATAGATAGATAGATAGATAGATAGAGATAGATAGATAGAGATAGACAGACAGAGAGATAGACAGACATATAGACGACAGATAGATAGATAGAGATAGACAGACAGATAGACAGACAGATATTATAGATATATATAGACAGATAGACAGAGAGACAGACAGACAGACAGACAGATAGACAGACAGACAGATAGACAGACAGACAGACAGAGAGATAGACAGACAGAGAGATAGACAGACAGGCAGACAGATAGATAGACAGACAGACAGACAGACAGACAGACAGACAGACAGACAGATAGACAGACAGACAGAGAGACAGACAAATAGATAGACAGATAGATGGACAGACAGACAGACAGACAGACAGACAGACAGATAGAGATAGACAGACAGACAGATAGATAGACAGATAGATATAGACAGACAGACAGATAGATAGATAGATAGACAGAGAGACAGACAGATAGACAGACATATAGAGAGACAGACAGATAGACAGAGAGATAGACAGATATAGGTAGATATAGACAGACAGACAGACAGACAGATAGATAGACAGACAGAGAGACAGACAGACAGA
>FLSR01000265.1:8967-50065 GCA_900092035.1 Leuciscus waleckii | reverse complement strand
TATGTGTGTATATATATATATATATATATATATAAACATATACTTCTTTTGTTATATTAAATATTTCTATTAATCTATATAATTGCTATATATATCAAGATTACGTTCCTCAGAAATATACTGTCAGTTTATTTATAACATTAATATTGTTTGTTATTAATACAGAATATAATTTTTATCTCCTACTTTATTCTTTGCCATTTGTAAAATAAAATGGCCAAATTACAATATTCATTGACATTTGGTGCTCAATAAGTGTTAATTTTGGACCCTGCATCTGTCAGATAGAAAGAAGGAGGGCGAGAGAGAGAGAGACAGATCTCATAGGAACCTGATTCTTTGCTGTAAACAGCTTCCTCTGTCCGATAAGATGAGGTCCGGCGGGAATCTTGACCTACATACACACGCCACATGAGTCTCACATCAAGAGATCTGCTCACTGGAGCTCATCTGAACATAACTCATGAAAGAAGAAACACATCTGAAGCCTAAATGAGTGGAACATGCTGGATTGTACCTTCACCTGCCTCAACCTGACCTTCCTGAACTTGACATGTGAACTGACTGCACTCAGCTGCACATGAGAGTTATTAGAGAAAAAGAATGAGTAGAGGGTTAGTGGACTGCTCTGCTGAAATATCTCCAACGCATTTCACAGCCGCTCACCTGATCATCTCTCCTCGACCGCGCTTGGCTTCTGGAGTTCCTCCTTCACTGCGGATGACCTTCGGCTTTCTCTTCTTCACAGCGTCTGAGGACATGACTGAAAAATGAAAGAGATCAGAATGAGCATAAATCAAAGATTTAAAAATAAAAAATTAATTTGTGTCAGTTGTCAAAATGCCTCCAAACAGAAACTACAATCTCCTGGAATAAAATATGCTTTCATTTATTACTACTACAATATTTCACAATAAAGCAGAGGACATTTTAAAAGATTATGAAGGGGAAATTAAGAGTTAATTTCTAAATCACTTATTATTTTCACACAGACTATTTTATGTGATTGTTTTTTATATTTAATCTACTTCAGTGTTTTTATTGTTAGCTAAACTATTAAATAGTTTTCAGTAACTGAAATAAAAATAAACATAGGCATTAAACTAACACTGCAATAAAAATAAATTACAGCTAAATAGAACCATTTAAAAACTAAACTTAATAAAAATGAAAAAAGCACGTAGCAAAATTAGTAAGACTTTAATCATTAAATAGTATAAATGTATATAAATAATACTAAAATAACTCATCTGCTTTGAGTAAGACGTCAAATGTCTTTTAAATATCACATACTACGTTATATGTATAGTATGTTTCTTTATTATGTATTAGTTTAGAAAATTATATCATATATTGATAGCTTATTCATAAACTATGCTATCAGGTTAGCTTCTTGATGAAGTAACAGCACAGCAGATCAATTTAAACGCTCGAAATGTATCATGTTGTGTTTAAATTAAATTCACCGATAAATCTGGAAGCATAAAAATCTCACCTTTCAACTGCTTTTATCCAAATTAAGTATGTAAAAAATGAATTTGATTATTAACTTGTGTCATTCAAACAGCAAGAATGCGCAGGCTGGATGCGGGAGGAAACGACGGACAGCACTTCCGCTGCTGGATTACATAATAAAAGATCTCTATATCAGACAAAAAGGCCGAGCGAAAAATATCTATTCCTCATCAAATGAAGACAGAAGAAACCCAGAAAAAAATTCACATTTAATATAAACGCCCGATTTACATTTAATTCGTTTAGATCGTATTAATGCTGACTGCTGTTTTTTCTTTACACATATTGATTATATTACATAACAAACACATAATGCGTTTAATGCTATTTTAATTGCTTTGAACTAAATCATTTAAACTATGTAACACAAAACACAGTGTTATCTTTATTAAGATCAAATCTAACATGTAAGAGTTGTAATTTCTGCTTCTTCGCCACCGGACTTTTAATTTGGAATTAAAGCTGTCTTGAAGGAAACCCACCTGTGAGGAAGTTGCTTGCGTTGCTATCAATCAATATTTACATTACTACATTTCAACCTGGTCAACGTTCAACGTCCCTACGCGCTAATTAAATGAACCTAATTAAAGGTAAGTGGTCGGTAAACTTTATAATATGATCAAATTATGATTATACAATTTAGTTCATGTGTCAAATATAGTGTTTATAGCCTAGTTTATGCAGTTTAGAAGTGAGCTATGTTATCAGTAACATACTATTAGATAATTATGTGTTTATGTTTGCCGCGGTAAGTACGGTATGAGCATTTTTTTAATGTACAAACATGAAGAACCCATTTAAGTATTTGATTATAGATGCATACTACGTATGCTACAATGTTTAGTTTACAACTAGAGCACACAGAATGGGACTGTATCTCATAATGCAAAGCACTCGACCTTACATTTACAGTGTTGGTGTAATGAATTACTAATCTAATTACTGTTATTTATTTAATTACTTGTCCCTTGAAAAAGTAAATTAAGGGATTACTCATTTTTTCTGTAATTTAATTACAGTTACTTGATGTAATTGCATTGAATACTACATAGACTACAACAATTTTATATAAACGAGTAGTGGATTCAACATCAAAATGTAATGTTAAAACGTACGTTTTTAATGTGGCACTTATCAAGAATAATATATGCAATTGTATATTGTTTCTTGAAATAATTAAAAGAGCAGTTTCACGTCCATCTTGTATTGTTCAACTTGTTGAGGTTTATATTTCTAATAAGTAATCCAATACTTTTTATAATTACCAATACAATACTAATTACTGGAAGTGTAATTAATACAGTAATCTAATTACACTGTTGATACTAGTAGTGATACTGTTAATTACTAGTAGCTAGTAATTAATTACTTTTTTTAGAGTAACTTACCCAACACTAGTTATAAATAAGCTGGAAGTAATTACAATGAATAATTTGACGTGTTTTATATATATATATATATATATATATATATATATTAGGCCTACTATTTAAGTTTAGTGTATTTCTATTTCTATTTTAGTTTTTATTTATTTCCCGTTAGTAATTTTAGTGCCTCAACTTAAGCTTATTTCAGTCAATTGCGAAAGCAACATTTCTCATTTTCATTTAGTTTTCATCTAATGTTTTAATACTGTCTAATACTTTTAGTGTATACTTACTGCTTTTTAAAAACCAGAGGCTCTGTAAAATGTAATTATACCAATTGTTTATTTTTATTTTTAAGGAAATAGTGGTAAAAGACAGTATTCAGTAAGTAGTAATCTCCATTCTGAATACAGGCATTCAATATTTTGCATGGTTTAAACCTCACAGGTGGTGTCTTCGCTCCTGGTGCATTATGGGTCAGTGGAGGCCCGTGTCTAACCTGAGAGATCAGGTCTCTCGACACCCTCCTGTGGTTGTGTTCTTCCTCGGTCTGCTGATCATCTCCATAACTTTCGTCTGCACTGGACTTTACTCTCAGAATCACGACATCAAGAACCCTGACATAAGCGTAGTGAGTATGACGATCACTGCTGTAATGTTTGGGTTCTTCTTTACTGGCTAACTCATACCATACGCTTGTTTTCCAGGACTGGAACGGGGTTCTGGGTTCTATTGCTGGTTTTCAGTTCTGCACACATGTGAACGACACGGATGCACCGCTGGAGGAAGACTCTCCCCGAATGGTGGAGCATGCAGATACGAAAATATTTCCATGAGCACGTCTCATGTTTCCTACTGGTGCCGCTGGTGTTTATAGGGGACGTCCCAGACGATACTGTCATTAGTGCCACAATGCTGGGCAGCCAGCTGGGCATCAAAGGTTTGTGTGTATGTGATTTTAGTATTATTCACATAATATTACAGGTTTTATATGTATATTTTTATATAATTTATTTTTTATTAAAAATTGTGTGCAAATTCTTTTGGCATTTTTATTATATATATATATATATATATATATATACACTACCATTCAAAAGTTTGGGGTCAGTAAGATTTTTAATGTTTTTAAAAGAAGTATCTTCTGCTCACCAAGGCTGCATTTATTTGATTAAAAATACAAACAAAAACAGTAATATTGTGAAATATTATTCCAATTTAAATCAGCTGTTTTCTATGTGAATATACAGTAAAGTGTAATTTATTCCTGTGATCAAAGAATGTTCAGCATCGTTACTCCAGTCTTCAGTGTCACATGATCCTTCAGAAATCACTCTAATATGATGATTTGATGCTCAAGAAACATTTATGATTATTATCAGTGTTGAAAACCGTTATTTACATTTTTATTTCATGATGCTATGATGAATAGAAAAAGTTCAAAAGAACAGCATTTATCTGAAATCTAAAGCTTTTGTAACATTAAACACTACCGTTCAAAAGTTTGGGGTCAGTAAGAATTTAAATTTTATTTTGGGGGGAAATAAATAAAATAAATCAATACTTTTATTCATCAAGGATGAGTTAAACTGATCAAAAGTGACAGTAAAGACATTTATAATGTTAGAAAATATTCTATTTTAAATAAATGCTGTTCTTTTGAACTTTCTATTCATCAAAGAATTTTGAAAAAAAATTGTACACGACTGTCTTCAACATTGATAATCAAATGTTTCTTGAGCATCAAATCATCATATTAGAATGATTTCTGAAGGATCATGTGACACTGAAGACTGGAGTAATGATGCTGAAAATTCAGCTTTGATCACAGGAATAAATTAGTTAAAATATATTAAAATAGAAAACAGTCATTTTAATTGTCATAATATTTCACAATATTACTGTTTTTTGTTTAGTTTTTTTCAAATAAATGCAGCCTTGGTGAGCAGAAGATACTTCTTTTAAAAACATTAAAAAATCTTACTGACCACAAACTTTTGAACGGTAGTGTATATATATATATATAACAATGTGTTTAGCGATTAATTGTTTTGACAGCACTAATATATATGTATATGTACACTTCTGATTACGAGCTCGTCGCATTCAAGCGCTTTGTTGTCGGAAAGAACAGGAATCATGGACGATACCAGGTTTATTCTTGCCTATTTAATGTTTATGGCCCACCCAACTCGGGAACTTGGGTATCAAAATGATCCCTGAGCTTACCAGTGGTAAATACCGAGGGTGTTCATGACACGTCCAAATTTATACTAGGAAACTCGTATTTACGATAATTCCAATAGCATGTGAAGGCAGCGTTAGACTTTCATATGTTCTGTTCTTTAAATGTCGTGACTGTAATATAATATATTAAGACATATTTAATGGAGAGGAGATATGGAAATGTATTGCATAACAGTTGTTTTAATATTGCTTTCTCCTAATGTCTACAGGGGCCGCAGCGAAAGCATCCGTGAACATTTCTCTGTACATCCACACTGATGTTCCCAACAATCAAACTCCTGCCGGGACGCAGACCAGTCGACCGCTGAGCTGTCTTCATTTCACTGCCCTGACCCACGTTCTCCCTCACACCCCGTGAGAAGCTTATACATACACACAGCCCATTTTTGGTTGTGAATAAAACATCCTACAAGCTAATTTACTGATCTTTCAGGTCACCTCCAGAATGCCCAGCTGCGGAGAACGTGGATAAGAGCGCTTCACCTGTCAGGACGGTTGCTGTCGAATCAAACAAGCACAATTCCCCACACTGCTTTGGTCTGGAGTTCAAATCAGATCCACACCTGACGGTCCTGCTCACTAAGGTAGAAAACACAATGCAGTCGTTCAGACAGAATCACTAAATATTGAATTAATGAATGTATAATTGCAGGGGATTCTTTCTGTTGGAGCTCTACGTGTGCAGAGTCCACATCAAGTCAAGTCACTTTTATATAGTACTTTATACAACACTCTCTAAAAAATAAAGCTTCTTCATTGGTTGAATGAACATGAAGAACAAGTTCCATGAAGAACCTTTAACATCCATAGAACCTTTCCATTCCATAAAAGGTTCTTTATAGTGGAATAAGGTTCCTTAGATTACTCAAATGTTATTCACACGAACAAAAGATGGCGATTCTTTTAAAAATGTCCAATGAATGGTTCTTTGGGGAAACAAAAAATAGTTTTTCTTTGGAATTGCTGCAAAAAATTTATCTGGTAGCACTTTATTTGAGTCTTTTTCTCCCATGTACATACTATGTAGTTATTACAATAACTAGGTAATAACTAGTCACCCTGAACCTACCCTTAACCCCTGTAGTTACCTTATATTACCCAGTACTTTCTTAGGTAAGTACATACAGGTACTGTAAAATAAAGTGCAACCCTAAAAACCCATTTGGAATCTTTATAACTTTTATAACGTTAAACAAATTCTGTTTCAGCTGTAATGCAGCTCTACAGAAGACAATAGTGTCATCATTATTCAGCTTAATTTAGTTCAATGTTATTTCAGTTTCAGTCCAATAACTGCATCAGTGTGTACCATCATATAAGCATCATCTAGCTAACCTCTCCACTTCTTTATTGTTTGACTAGGATGAAAAAGCCTTGTGCCGGTATCACCTGTTGCTGGTCAGTGTTTCACTGCTGGTTGTCTGCATCCTCATGAGTCTCTGTGGAAGTTTCTCTTCACGTTCATCATCACGTTCTTACCAGGGGAACGATCTTCAAAAGGTAGTACCTGCTGTAGAGTTCTCTAATCTTTAGTATTAAACTCAATCTGATTTGCATTTTTTTCATGATTTTTATTGCATGAATTAACATGCGTTATACAGTTTGTTTGTAAAGTGTTTCAATTTTAAATTATTCATAGGGTCACTGCTGAGCCCATGAGAAACATCTGCGAACATCCACATTTGAGCCTGAACTGGCTGTCAGAAGGCATGAAGACACTTGCTGCAGAAAGAAATTAGTGTTTCGGTATTCAACAATTTTCCATTGCCAACATGTTGGTCTTGTGCAACTAAACAAATTGCAACCAGTTGTGCAGGTTGCTTGCAGAACAGATCTGGTCTACACTTGACGTGACTTTATTTCATGTTTCATTGCAACACTATGTTATGATTATACAACTGTTAACAATCACAATCCAAAGAACATAACCTGAGACGTATGATTATAACATAACTATACTCCAAGAGGGAGTTAGATGATTGGAAGCTTTCTTTTGACGTCACATTATATTAATTTTATTTAAATGCATTAAATACACATCATTTGTTAATTTTTCTACAAACAAAATGTATTAAAATATGTCCTTTCTGCTTATGTAATGATGTCTGAACATTATTCAGTGGTGGTGCATTCACTTTTAATTCAGATACAAAAAAACTGCACACAAAACGCACTTACCGGTTGTGGACAACACTTCACAAAAAAACACTCATTAGCTAGAAACTGGTGAAAAGATCTTGAAGTGAACACTAATTCACAAAAGAAAGCAATGCATGACTGCAAAACAACATCTAGAGTTATATCACAATTTAGCTAAATGTGATATTACGTCCTGGTTCCACAGACGGGGCTTAGATTAAACCAGGATTAAATAACTTATAAACGTGCCTTAGAGATTAGAAATAAATAAGACATTACTGGTGTGCATCTTGAGACAAAGTAATGGCAATGACATATTTTAGGAGATGTCAGTGCAAGTTGTTTTCAGTTAAAATATGCATTTTAATATGGGATTATAATAATAAGTCTTATAAGATTAATCCTAGGCATATTAAACGTTGCAAATTAAACTGTGCCTTTAAATGTAATATTAAAAGGTTATAGTTAGCCATTTTATTTTGTAAAGGCAAAAATAATAATAGTGCATATATTTGATATTGATACAAAAATCCAAACACGACCTATTCTCCAAGCACGCCCATAATGCAAAAGGAAGAACGCGTTTTCTTATTGGCTAAAAAGTGCGCGTCGCACATATTTTGTTGTTGCGGTTTACAGAGACAAGCGCTGTCATAGACAGCCAGGTGAGATTTCTCACCCATTTATGGGTAAAACACGTTAAAAAGCAATGCATACAGCGCTTTGAAATCACTATATGTTTGAAGTGATCAAACAGCTTGTTTTATGTTCAGAAAACACGGCAGACATTTTGTCCCCTTCGTCCATTACATACAACTTTCATCATCAGCATCCCCTTTTTACCAGACACGATTGTCTACAAAGCCTACACGTTTTACACCTTTAAACAGAAAAATGTATGCATTAGTAAAACCAACGTATCTAACGAAACGCGACTGAATTCATGCTAACCTGTATTTTAATATCACATAAAAGTTGTCTTATCGTGATTACCTTTTATATGATTTTAAAACCAATCGCAGAAGACCAGCTTATCGATTAGTCGTGTTGTGCTTTAGCATGATTCCCTCCCCGCGTTTTTCCATACCACATTCCTTCATGGACCAGCAAAGTTACTTCCTGCTTTACGTTGAATGACGGCGACTTCGACTAATCAGACGCGACTAATGAGCCAGCGAGGAGTGTGATTGGCTGAGCGTGGTGAGGAGGGCGGGGCAAGCTGTCTCGGTGCTCGTGTGTGTTGTTCGAGGGAAAGCGCTTGCTGGAGCGATTCGAGGCCTTGCATCTACTTTCTATGAACGAAAAAGGAATAAACACGTTTTGTTTCGTAGTTTTCCTCATGCAGCAGGCAGAAATCGTTGGATAAAAAGAAACGGAGGTAGAAGAGTGGTTAAATGGTTTGCATTATTGAAATCACATTTACTGCTTGTGTTACTGTACAAAGGCTGTTGGTTTTTGTAAATGAAGACGGTTGTTTCTGGCCAGGCCGCAGTTATTTGACCAGTTCGTTTGTGCATGCTTTATTGTGTGAGCCAGGAGTTAAATGGATTGATTTAGATGCTGATTTGAGTGTTGGCGAATGAAAGTGTTAGCAGTTCAGTCCCTGCTGTTGCATGGATCTCAAGGGCCTTGGCAGCATGTGATGGCCTCGCGTGTGTTTCTGTGTGAATTTAATCAGTTCAAGGACAGACAGTAAAAACCCCACTCATGAGCTCACCTGTCTGGGTCATTATTTAGCCCAAGAGGGGGGGAAATATGCATTTTAAATCATTTTAAAGCAAAAGTCTGTAAAGGTTCAAAAAATGCATCATGGATGCTAAAGGGAAGGGTATCATTTTGGTTTGGTACATCATTTGCTGTTCGTATTAATTGGCAAAAAAGAAAGAAAGTGTATGACTAAACATTTAATATGACTAGATGGAAAAAGCACACAGAATGGCAATGCTATAGTTTTGTATGTTTTCAACAAGTACTAATACTTCTCTCAAATTGTAGGTTATTCTCGCAAAAACATACTACTTTGCACAGTATGCATGCCACATACTGCAAAAATAGTGGAGTATGCAACTACATTTGCCAGAATGCAGTATACAACATAACACTGCGTGGAATCCCACAATGCAACGCACTTGAATCCCATAGGAATGCATTGCAAATATATTGTCATCCCATAGTCAAGGCTTTTACAGTTGAAATCGAACTAAAAAAGCAATTTAATATTATTAATTTCCAAAGAAATTATATCACTGAATGCGACATAACAGTAACGAAGCACATTACTGTATGCAACATATCACCCATTGTTGTCACTACTTAAAAAAAGTTTAAATCCCATAGATCCCAGTAAACAGTGTTAATATTCCTTTTTGAACATAGTCTTTTCCAATGAGTTTGTAAACTGGTGATATATATCACAATTTTGCGTTGGATGGCTAGTTTGTACTGACATGCTTGTTTTTGTTTGTTTTCTAGGTGTTGAACAATCACACATGATTCTCATGAAATGGGAAGAATGTAGAGACGAGACGTGAATACAATCAGCTAGTTTTCTTTTTTAATTTGTTTTATTTGTGAGACGATGGCCTACACAAATTTAGCTCGCTAAACCGAGCTCAGCTCACCTTTGAATATCTGCACACGAACTCGTAAGTATCAATTTGAGTTACCGTTCCAAATTTTTTTTTTTCCATCGGACTGCTAAAAGCTTGTGCGCCCTGACTCAATCAAACAGCCAATCAGATTGGAACTTGTGATTCTCAAAAGCGGTCATTTTTGAGTGCCGACATGCACTCATGGTCCGTGAACAGTCAGTAGGATCCTGCTTCTACCCTCCATAAAGCAGTTTGCAATGACAACATACCTAGAAATAATTCATTGTTTCAATGAAAGTTACTGTAGCATTGATGAGCAAAGTAATGCGCCCATTATTAATGGGATTGTAAACGATGTATGTTTTTGTGAATTGGAGGCCAAAGAACAATTTGAATGGGGATGTTGCTCTGTTTAGACATGTATAACAATGTTCTAATAATGTATGAATTATATTTTGACAAATATGGCAGTATTTATCGCCATAAAGGACAAAAGTAACAGTGGCCATGAAAAAGGTCATTTCTTTTGTTGTTTATCGATTCTATTATTGCCAACAGGACAACCCATGAGTTTCTTTTTGGAGCTTTGGCTGAACTAGTGGACAACTCAAGGTACAAACACAATTTAGTTTTTAAAAATAAATATTTCTGACACTAAGGCGCTGTTTTCACCTGGTATTAAGATGTGTTTTGGTCGATCGGATCACAAGTGGACGACGGTAAATACAGTTGTTAACGTTTTGAGCTTGTCCACTTTCGACACTTCCAGAGGGAGTTGAACACGCATTCGACCGGATTGCTTTCATAGTGTAAATGCTCGTGATCGAATGTGTTCAAACAGCCACAGAAGACCGTCTTCTCTCCGTCTACTGATCTAATGAGTGACATTATGGGAAGAGCTCGAGCCAGACAGGATTTAAACTCTATCGGCTGGAGACCCAAGTTTGGTTTGAAGATGAAAAACATACCAAGCACAATTTTCTCTCTCCATTCCTGATTCTAACACACACTCACAGCGTTCGGCGGTCTTGTGTCTGTCAGAGCAGAAACTAAAGCTGATGCTCTCCGTGTGTTTTTCCGTCGTCTCCGGTCATGTTCATATGTAAATTACACGAGCTTATTTCATCCATTAGATCGAAAGATCTGAAAAAACCCATACATTTACTCGCCCATAAACCCTTCCCTCAAAGAAATCAGGACAGAAGTGGTTGAAAGTGGACAAAAGAGACGGATTAAAACACCAGGTCTACTTGTGATCTGATCAACCAAAACTTACTGGCTTCTTAATACCAGCTGTAAAAAGAGCTTCTATCATCAAAAAGATTTGCACTGTTGAAGTGAACATCCACTCCATTTCTTTTCTACAGAGACGCCAATGCCACACGGATAGACATCTACACAGGTTAGATACAGTGGTTTTAACTAAGTTGTAGAAATAAATGTCAACATTTGCTAAAATCTGTAGTATAACAAAATAGATTGTTAATATTCATTTGTTACCGCCAATCAGAGAAGAGACCGGATCTGAGAGGCGGGTTTATGCTGTGTTTTCTTGACGATGGCACTGGAATGGACCCCAGTGAGTAAAGCAAAGAAAATCAAACCCTTCATACCACAAAATGCATGCATTTTCACTCAAGATCTCATACACAACAGTGATGACAACAGAACTGTTTTGAATAGGTGAAGCCACTCATGTCATCCAGTTCGGCAAATCGAGCAAACGTTTCCCAGAGTCTACTCACATCGGCCAGTATGGAAACGGATTAAAGTCGTAAGTAGCGTTACACTTTTCTTGGAAGCCGATGAACTGCCATTATCTCGTATTTATGTTTTTTATGTACGTCCTGGTCTCTTTTAGGGGTTCCATGCGTATAGGGAAGGACTTCATTCTTTTCACCAAAAAAGACGACAAATTAACGTGTTTGTTTTTGTCGCGTACGTTTCATGAAGAAGAGGGTCTGGATGAGGTAAGAAGCTGATGGTGAAGCATCATACACAAAACGCTCAGTCTAAGCGAAAGCTTTTCGCTCTAAATGCTTTTGCCTGTTCTCGTAGGTGATTGTCCCATTACCCAGTTGGGACGTGAAGACCCAGCAGCCTCTGACTCAAGACACTGAGAAGTACGCTACTGAGACTGAACTCATCTTTAAGTATTCTCCTTTTAAGAACGAAGAGCAGCTATTTCGGCAGTTCAAGAAGATCGAAGGACCCAGCGGTTGGTTTTTACAGCACTTTGTCTGAAATGAAGGCCGGTTAATCAGATTGTGTCTGGTGAGGCCGTTAAATCTTGAGTATTGTGTGTTCGTAGGTACACTGGTTGTAGTTTATAATTTGAAGTTGATGGATAACCGAGAGCCAGAGCTGGATGTGGAGACAGACCACCAGGACATTATGATGGCCGGGACGCCTGTCGAGGGAGTGTGAGTCCATTCGCTAATTTTCATTAACAGGGTTGTCTAATCCTGTCCAATTTCTGCAGATCTTAGCAACAACTCTTACATAGGGCTGTGCGATTAATCATAATTGATTTTCACTATTGAAAACGTATTAGGAAAACGTACCTTCCTTCACAGCGGTGTGCTTTTATTTCCTCCCTAAAATACCAAACTTAAAGTCCCCCTTTGGTTAAAATCAAGTTTTTAATGTTGTTTATATGTCTATATGGTCTTTTTAATATTTCTTAAGACAAACCATGTGCAAATTCATAAGTCGACACCATTGCTGAGTATTTTCTCCTTAAAACTGCAGTGAACCAAAGACAGCCTCAAAAACACGATTTGAAATCGCTGGTGTTTCTGATGTCATAAACTACCTTGTAACCAATCAGATCACCGTGTGGATGTCAGTGAGTGGAGGCGGGGCTAATTTGCATATTCATAGAACCGCGTATACTAAATGAGGCAAGGGTGTAGAGTTACATTCAAGCTATTTTAAGGCATCAAGATAAAAAAAATCAAGGAAAAAAATGTTGAAAAATGTCATTTTGGTGATGAAAGATGAGTTTTAAGGGATAAACTTATTGACTACAGAGGGACTTTAAATCCAAATCAGCCAAATAAGTGATGTTGTAAAATGCAGTCTACTGTTGTTAAACTGCGGGACGTGTTTGAAAGAACAGTTTATTGGATCTGTCCATTAGCTCTTTAAGTGACAGCAGACTTATTCCCGGTACACAATGTATGATTTTGGGCTGTCCCAGATTAGAGATGACCAATCGTGGCGATTTCTTTAGTCGTGGCTCCTAAACGGTGGTCCTCCGTCGTTCAGTGAGAGAGGTTAAAAGCCGGCCGTTGTCACACTCTTGCGACCAAAGATAGCCTGCGATTATATTCTGACACTGTCATAAATTTATCATGATCATCTCACAGTGTGTTTGCTATTACGACCTACGTCTACTGACTAGCCAATAGAAATGCAACATGAAATGGCGTATTGATCAACGCGACATGGCGCTAAAACTTAAAACTACTTTTGCCATTTGCGAGATTGTCCTCTCTTCCCTAGCCATGACCGTGTCCATATTCTCCTCTTTCTCTTCCTCCTCTTTTTTTCAGCGTACATAAAAACCACAATTGCCAAAGTGCGATTCATCTTGCTCTATTTGTTCACCACTAGCAAATGCTGATGCCGCTTTATTCTTCTGTACTAACTTGTGTCGTAGCTTAAGATTCAATAGGCTACAGAGATTCAATTCGGAGATTCAATTACACTGTACGACATGGATCTAATAAACTTGGGTACCACATGTACAGTATGTAGACTGTATACATACTGTACATGTGGTACCCAAGTTTATTAGATCCATGTCGTACAGTGTAATTTGTAATGATCTTATAGGATTGCTGAAATTGCACAGTCTATAGCAGGCACAATATGTCATTAATGATAATCAAACAACAAATGACAAAGGGAAATCACTCACTGATCTTGCATGAATAACTTAAGTAGATTTAAAAAGGATTAATTTATATTTAATGTATACAGCAAGACTGTGCAGTGTTATTTTACATTTGATTATTCAATTTTCTTTTGTAGGCTATTACTTATCTGAATACCACTGTTGTACATCTTCCTGAAAAACTTAAACACTTCCTTTTATGTAATTCATATTTTCATTCTGCTGTACTTGTTTGTCTGTTTTGTTTGTAATTAGTTTCTTTGTTCTTATTGTATTGCTGACTGTTTACTTGTCATATGTAATTGCTTTGAGGACCTTTTTCTTACATTAGTTAACCTAGGATTAATTTTAGATATTTTAAATTGCTCATATCGTGAAATAAGACTTTGATCATATAATAGTGTTAAATAATTGTGATTTTTGCCATAATCAAGCAGCACTAACTCGAAGCACACTTAAACCAGCTAGTCAAGATCTTCAGGATTTCTAGAAACTTCCAGACAGGTGTGAGCTAAACTCTACAGAAAGTTGGCCCTCCGGGAGCAGGATTTGTCATAAACTGACTGATATAGAGTGGTGTAGGCATGACATCACTTTGTAGGCCAAAACGCAGAAGCGAGTTGCATTTTAGCATCGTCCCGAAGTCAATGGGTTTTTAGAATGGGATTTTGGTTAAATGGCTGATATAAGGTTTGTGATGAACACAAGCTCAAGACACTTTCACGTTTTATTCTACGACATAAAATACATGATTTTTTTGAAGCTGTTACGTGTCTTGAAAAAGGCGCTAGGTTGCTAACAAGCTAAATGAGACTACAGAGGCTGTCGAGGAGATTAAACACCGAACAAGTAAACTCAGTCTGCTTTTACAGCATCGGTTATGCTTATATTTGTGCTCTTATAAACTATTCCAACTCAAACGTTCATGGAAAATGTTTTTTTTAGATAAAAACTGAAAGAGTTGTCGGAGGCTTAGTGTGACGTTGAAGTCGTGGGACCGTGATGTAGTTCGTTAATAGCCTACCTTTAGCTTTTTACTTCTTTCGACTGCATTTAACCCTCTGGAGTCTGAGCGGTTTTTTGGGCCCTGGGGGTGTTCTGACATGCTCTGACATTTGTGCTTTTTTCAGTTGCTTATAAACATATTAATGGCAAAGGTGTAAATTCACTCTATATAGCACAAACAGGGCTACCAAAATATGTGATCACCATGCATGTATATTTTTTAATTTTTAAGAGAATAATGTTTATGCGTGGTTATTGAAAAAAATAAAAATGAAAGTTGCTGAAATATGACCACAAAACTCATAATAAATATGTGTCAATAAGACTTTTGACTAATGGATGTTGTCGCCTTTAGTTTTTTCTTCCAAATTATGTGAAAATAGTCTTGCTTTATCGTTCACATAAAACTATACATTGATTTAAATTGATGTAAAACAGGTTTTGCTTGGAAAGCCAATATGCGAGGGGGGCGTGAACGAGGAGTGGTTTACACCTTAGAATACAATGTCCCACCCACTCTGCATAATGATGAGCCATTCACTCAGGTGTGACACAGTGACTGAGCCACAATGCAAGGACAAAATATATATTTAGAAGAAGACTTATATTGATCATTTAAGATTTTGCTTACATCTATCTTGTAAATATGTTTTGCTATTTTATTAAAAAGGTTACAATTACAACAATAATTACAATTTCAGCAATATTTCTGCAAAAAAGTACTCTTTCTTTGTAAAAAAAAAAAAAAAAGATTATAGGCCTACATTTTATCATATGTATTCATTAGTTTGAATATAGCCAACATTGGAACATCTTAGTCTATGACTTTATTTTTGACAAAATAGTATTTTATATATATGAGCAGAAAAGCTTATTTGATGTGACAGTATATTCTACTGTAAAAACTGTACCCAAATCTAGTCAACAAAATGTTTTCTTTCATACTTCGCCTGACTGTAACGCAGTAACTGTAACTGTAAAAGCAGTTTATTCTTTCACACACAGACGCGCGATTCATATTTAGGCTAAACACTCTTTACAAATATGTACCCTTCATTCATTCACAGAAACGCGATTCATATTATAGAAACGCGATTCATCTTTTTGTTTACATAAGCCTACAACTTTATTCCATAACGTTATTCCACATTAACACTTGAGAAAGGATAACTTAGCCTACCTCACTCCTCAGCGGGATGTGCTCCTCATATCAGCACGGAAAATTTTCTCCATAAGGTAGGCTATATTATGCCTCTTTGTTTACAGCTGATGTGGGGGCGTTTCACAGACTGAAATGGTTCTCAGAATTTGCGTTTGAATAGCCTGCGCTCTCCGGGGCGTGGTCAAATTACTTTTGAATGGCTCGTAATCAGCTCGACTGGGGTCGCTCTCTTTTTATACAGATTACAGAAGCTGATAATATTTGTTTTTTATATAAATTACTTCATTTAAAAGAAGAGATTTCAAGCTTCATGCCTGTGTGTCTGTATGCCTGTTTGACTGAGTATTCGCTGAGTTATTGTTCATTTTCGGACGCGTTTCAGAATGGACTTCACTGGCAGAGAGAGGGCAGAACTCGCTTCTTGTTTATTTTTCTTTATTTGGCAAAAAGCACAACTCTTTGTTTTTATTGTGAGTATACACAAAAATAATAGACATTTAACAGAATCGATTGATGTATGAAACTCCTGTGGAAAATCAAAGTCAACAGAGTATTTATGAGTTTCTTTTACACTAATAAAAAAAAAGCGAGCTGGTATCGCCGGCGATACCGTAGACCTCAGGGGGTTAAGCTTCAAAATTCATGAAAGTTGTTCATCGGTGATAATTTTCTTGATGGACAAAATGTGCAAGTATCATAAGCTTTTGTTGATCACAGCGCATGTTTTTAGCGATAATCCAAAAGCCTATGGCTAAATCCTATTGGGTTTTTGTCGAGGGGAGCCAGCATGATGCTAACCGCCGATTGGCCTACAAAGTGACGTCATACCTGCACTACTCTGTTTCTCTTGAGCTGGCGTACAGTGTAGGTTTTTAACATGTTAATGTAATGTTGGATGTTTATGCTGAATGTACATTTGTTGTCATAAACAGAAAGCCAGAGAGGAGGTCCTTCCGTGCGTATGCTGCTGTCCTGTACATCGACCCCAGGATGAGGATCTTCATTCAGGGTCACAAAGTCCGAACCAAGCGATTGTCCTGTTGCTTGTTTAACCCTAGGTAAACATGAAAAAATATCAGCTTCACACATATACACTGCCTCAGGGTTTCATATCAAACCTCTTCATGTTGTGAAAAAGTACTGAAAAAGTGTTGGCAAAAACAATCCCAAATACAGAACAGCCTGTTCTTTTGACTTCCAGGATGTACAAATACACGTCGACGCGCTTTAAAACCCGTGCGGAGCAGGAGGTCAAGAAGGCAGATCACCTCTCGAAACTCGGTGAGTTTAGCCCTAGCCCACACAAACAGCTCAAACTGGACTAGCATCGCTGGTGGGTGTTAAGGGAAGTTGACTTTCGGCTTTGTGGGTTATGATAGCATTTCCTCTATCTGACCGTTTCTGCTTTTATGCTCCACAAATACTGAACGATGAGTGTTGACATATGTAGATGCTTGCTTTAAGAGCACACAGGAAATGGGCATGTTTGTAAAGGCATCATCTCATCTCACACTTCCTTTGATTAAAGATTCGAACAGATAGGAAATGTAAATGGATTTAGACTAGATTCTTAGTGAAGTGAGTGAATTAGACATTGTGCTGTACAATCAAATCACTTAAGTCTCTGTCCCAGGTCGTCTTCTTTTCTTGTATAATGATTTATGTAGTGCGTGTATATATAAGGGCTGTGACGGTGGTAATCGACCAACCACCAACTAAACTAAACCACGGAGCAGTCTTTCGACTGAACTGTAAGTATGGGAATGTATATACTTATTGTTTAGAACAAATTCGACTTACTTTACCTAACCTGAGAATAAACAAAATAAGGTAGAAGGTGTTTAAAATTACGCGCCAGAAAACTATATATATATATATACACACACACACATATACATATACAGCTCTGGAAAAAATTAAGAGACCACTGCAAAATTATCAGTTTCTCTGGTTTTACCATTTATAGGGATGTGTTTGGGTAACATTAACAATTTTGCTTGATTCTATAAACTCCTGACAACATTTCTCCCAAATTCAAAATAAATATATTGTCATTTAGAGCATTTATTTGCAGAAAACGACAATTGGTCAAAATAACAAAAAAGATGCAGTGTTGTCAGACCTCGAATAATGGAAAGAAAATAATTTCATATTAATTTTTAAACAACACAATACTAATGTTGGGTGACTTTATGCCACTCCTGGTGTAAAAATTCAAGCAGCTCGGCTTTGTTTGATGGCTTGTGAACGTCCATCTTCCTCTTGATCACATTCCAGAGGTTTTCAATGGGGTTCATATCATACTTGATATGAAACAAAGTCTCACCTTTCAAATTTGATAATTTTTTTAAACGAAATTTAAACAATAAATACCGTTTCGTGGCTCTTTAATGTGACAGATCGCTGTAGAGCCTCAGTTAAAGCTGCTCGTGAACCGATCATCTCTTCCTTCTAGTTCATTTATAGCATCAAACAAACATGAATGACATAAGAAGAAATGTTTAACCGCGGAAAAACGTCAGTACACTTCAAATCCTCCAACGTTAATCTACTAACTCTCCTGACTGCTTTGTCGGACAAAAATGGCGGATTCGGCGGATGGCGGATTATGATTGGTCAGATCGCCTGTCAATCAAACTCCCTAAAGTTACTTTTCTACTCCAATTCATTTTTTAAATTTAATCATTTACATTTACACATGCAATATAGTGCATTATTCTCAAGCTGTTTTATCGATATCTTTCCACAGTTGAAACGCTGGTTGAGAGATGTTAAACATACCAATCAATCATCTCTTCTTCTGCGCTTTTTACTGGTAGCAAACAGCGTTGCATTGCTGATTTTAATTAATTGGCGAGCGAGCAAAGATGGTGCTTAGTTTGAAGACAGAGAGAGAGGGGGAGGAGGGGCTGTCATCAACATCACTCATAAATCACAATAACTGATCAAATAAGGCTTTGGCGGGACAAAAAAAATAGTTTTGGCAGCCGGCAAAAAAATTTAAATGTAGGAAAAACACTATAAATAAATGGCACTTGACTTGTGCGTATGTTTCACTTCCTCTCTAGCTGAGGAGAAGGCGCGGGAGTCCGAGAGTAAAGCTCGTGCCCTGGAGTTAAAGCTTGGTGATGACCTATCCAAAGAAGCCAGAGTAAGACACAGACCCAGAACAGAACTCTGGACTATTTATCAATTTTGATCTATTTATTAAACAAATTTGAATTTAGACGCTCATAAATTGCACTTATGAGTTTGTCGTATATGCAGGTTTTTAATAAATTTGTTTCATATTCTCATCATATGATTTCAGGCCGCACTGAGAAAGGCGCAGGATTCGGCTGTGGCGTTACGTGCCGAAGCTACTAGAAAACAAGCCATCCATGCATCCAAACAAAAGTAACACACACCCATCCACTCCTACCTCTTAAAGATGTTAAAGATCACAATTGACTTTAGTCTAATATAGCCTCATATCCTTGAAAACACACTTGTTGACTATTGTCAAGATTATTTGTATAACGTCACAAAACACAGTTTCAAATCAGCGTTTTGTCATTTCAGAGCTTTGAAAGAACCCAAGGAGCTGAACTTTATATTTGGCGTGAACATCGAGAGGCGAGACCAGGATGGTATGTTCGTCTATAACTGCAGCCGTCTTATTAAGATGTACGAGAAGACGGGACCACAGCTGGAGGGAGGAATGTGAGTGAAAATCACACACAGATATTGCATTATACAAGCTGATGTGTAACAGTTAGGGATGCACCGAAAGGATTTTTTGGGGCCGATACCTTTTTTAACAAACAATTATTGGAATTATTACACCGCTCTACAGTAATTTGAAAGTGATTGCAGTACCAGTTTTGGCCACAATCTTACATATGGCTCGTTTAAAATGCATTACGTTATACTAGTTTATTGCTGCATCGTCAAATAATTTCTAAACATGGATTGGATCCATTTAACGTTCAGCAGACCAACATAAATACCACAGAGCAAAGATACATATGAAATAAACAGTGCTTTTAAGTAGGTTTAATAGTTTTTTTAGGTACAGAAATAAAGTAAACAAATGTAAAATAATACTTCATATTTTTCTCTGTAGAAATTAAATGCATATATTATTAACACACTGAGACGTAGCTAAATTCTACTGTACAACAGTAATATATTTCTGTCACAATTACTTTAAGTAAAACTTTTATTTTGACGGGTTGCAGTGAAGACCTTCGAGTTTCATAGGGCCCTATACATATTAATCCTTATGATAAGTTACAAAAGTTATTTAGTCAAGAGTAGTGAGCAAATTATTATTATTATTTTTTTTATATATTTTTTTTTATTATTATATATGTATTTTTTTGTCTTTTCCTAATTGATTAACATTGTTATATTGACCTTTTTCATGCTATAGCCGACATGCCGATGGTTGTAAATTGATAAAAAATCAACGGCCAATACATCGGTGCATCTCTAGTAACAATAGCATTAACAGTGTGAATGACCGCTGTGTGTGTGTGTGTGTGTGTTGTGTGTGTGTGTTGTGTGTGTGTGGGTGTATCAGGGCCTGTGGAGGTGCGTGTGTGTGTGTGTGTATCAGGGCCTGTGGAGGTGTTGTAGGAGTGGTGGATGTTCCCTATCTAGTGCTCGAGCCAACACACAACAAGCAGGATTTTGCAGACGCTAAAGAATACAGACACTTACTGAGGGCCATGGGAGAATATCTCGCCCAGTACTGGAAGGACATCGGTATAGGTCAGTCTATGTGTTTGTCTTCTTTTTGATGATAACTAACATGCGCAGGCAGTTTGTCTTCTTTTTGATGATAACTAACATGCGCAGGCATTTTTTTTTTTATTATTTATTTTTTTATTTTTATAAATTTAACATGAATTAAATGTTTCCCTCAACAGCTCAGAAGGGTATAGTGAAATTCTGGGATGAATTTGGCTATTTGTCGGCCAACTGGAACGCCGTCCCATCAAATGAAATTCGGTTTCGCCGACGGAGAGCCATGGAGATACCGGTCACCATCCAGTGTGGTACGAACATGAACTCACTCTCAGCACTTCACAAGCTTCCTTTAAAGGACAAGTTCGGTATTTTACACTTAAAGCCCTGTTTACAGATCGTATCTGATGAAATAGAACGGTTAAGATTAAAATTTGGTCACATGCTCCTGTCTCGAGAATTTTTGGTTTATTTCGCTTGCCAGAAACACATTTATATCCTAAAAACATATTTTGCTCTTACTCAGGGTTACTGATTTGATCCTAACTCCTAAGCCAAAGTATTAAGCTTTTGTTCGATGTGAATGTTGCTTTTAATTGTGACACTTGATACTATGTGTATTTTTTATTAGTTATTATATGCTAAGCGATCAGACTCCGACGTCAAAATTCTAGACTTCATTAAAGGTGGAACTTGACCCTTATCTAGAGACCAGAGTCATGTGGTAGATTATTATGACTTGGGAAGGTAAGAAACCACCTAAAATACCCAAGCAATCACATAGCAGTGCCCTAAGAAACAACCAGAACACCCTAGGACATGCATCCTCAGATAGCGGACCACTGGCTAGGTTTCAACCGACAGCAAGACAGACACAAGCATAATTTTACATTTTCTACAGTTTATAGTAATCAGCTGATTACTCAATTTATCAGTTATGGTAATTATAAATCATAAATCAGTTTATGGTAATTATCTTTTTGCTGCTATATCCTCTTGAAATCTAGAGCCAAATGTGCTTCGTTCAAGCCCTTTATGTTCCATGTGTAACACGAAGTTGAGATGTTGTTTCCCAGAGAGACAAAAACAATATGTGGTGTCGGAGGAAAAGATCCACGAGAGATGGCGTATTTTCCCCAGGTTTAATCAAATAATTTAATAAAAAACATCACACTCATCTGCGTACATGGGGATTGAGTGAGAAAAAGCAGACAAATAAACATTCAACTCTGGTCACAAATAGAACTGGAAATAAAAGAAAGTGTACTAAAGTCGGTAGAGCCGTTATCTCTTCTCCTGCTCACCTTTCACATCTAATACAGACACACTCTCTACACACATGCACAGTTCTCATTGTACCGTTGAGTGACTCAAGTGACGCGTTGCTTCTCTCCAGCTAAAGACACAAAGCACCACATTTAATAGCTGCAATGACGTGGTTATTTTAACAACAGCAGCAAAAACAGTGAGCAGCAAAATAGATGGATTATTTTGCTAAACACTGTAGAAAACAAGAATGTAGCAAATACAGTTACTTTTATTTTGTAAATTCTCAGACTCTCTGCTTTGGCTCCGAGGGCCCAATATCCTCATCTTTGACTATTTGAGGTTAGGTTTTTTTTTTTTTTTTTGGGTTTTGGTTTTTTTTTTTCGTCTACTAAGTACAGGTTTTGGATTTTTTTTTTCGTCTACTAAGTACTACTGATGCCCAGATGAAAATGTGTAACTATTGCAAAAAAGCATTGTCTGGACCTCCACTCGGAAGAAAATATAGAGCCTGGGCCTCTTGGAACTTTAATTGAATACCCCCATAAAATCTAATTTCTTAATTGTTTTTATCTTCCTGTAGATAAGTGTTTGAAATGGCGGACGTTGCCGTTTCAGATGGATGCTGTGGACAAGCGGTACCCAGACACTGGGTGTGTCCATGAACCCGGACGGAACCCAGGACAGGTTGGGAAACTGGACACCAGAAGCATGTCTAACCATTTAAGACTGTGTTTTTCTTATTGTTTTGTTTGTTTGTTCTGTTCTGTTAGGTGTGATGCGTCTGAGCAGAAGCAGAATTTGCCCGTCGGCGTTTTGAAAAAAGACATCAAGTCGACAGAGGACAAACAGAAAGATCTGTCAGATAAAATCCGTCAGCAGCAGGAGAAACTGGAGTCCCTGCAGGTCTGTCTGTCACCTCAGCTCTCTTCTGAGCTTTGCTCTGTCTGTTTTGGTTAAATTTATGCTTTATTTCTCCTAATTCAGAAAACCACAACAATAAAATCAACAGCAGATATAAAACGGCTGCCTCTAGATGTCAGTACAAAACCTACAGAAGAGCGCACGCCTCAGGTACAGTATGTGTTCATAGATGTTTGTGGATGAATCACACACAAAAGTTATATTCCAGCCCAAATTAAAGCACATTTTCTGGCCGAATGTCGCTGGACATTTTTCATAGTACTTACTGATTTTTTTTTTTTTACCATGATATATAAATATACTTCATTTACTCATTTTTAATAATATATTTGTGTTCGCATTACAGTACGATAACTGTATGGAAGCTTGTTTCCGCCACAGAATAAAACATTAGTTATAAGTTTATATGAGTTGTGAACTCTCAATTCTGACTTTTTTTTTCTTGTAATTACGAGTTTGTATCTCACAATTCTGACTTTATAACACAATTGCAACTTTATATCACGCAATTCTGATAAAAAGTCAGAATTGCGAGGTGTAAACTCACAATTGTGAGAGAAAAAAATCTGATTTGTGAGAAAGTCGCAATTACCTTATTTTTTGATTATTATTCTGTGGCGGAAATAAGCTTCCATATAACGGGGAATATGCTTAACTGTCATAAAATAAAGATCCTAAAAATAGGCGTACATTTTTTTTTTTTTCAAGATAAAGGGTTAATTTGACCTGGATATGTTTTCGATAGGTTCAAGCTATTATTGTTCTCTTTATTTTGTTGAACTCTTATAGCCGACCCGCTCATCCCAGCGAGCAGCACCCCGCCCACGTTCACCACCTCTCCCTGCAGTGGTCAGAAAAGCTGTCAGTCAACCGCAGATTACAAAAACTCCTCCCCCTAAACCAACGGCTCCCTCACGACCCACGCGGACCCCACCAGCACCTACACCCAAAGCGAAGCAGTCACCTGCAGCAAAGGCAACAAAACCCGCCCCCAAACCTGTAGCCCCGCCCCCAACTCCACCCACAAAAACGCCAGCTCGCAGAGGTGCAATGCAGAGCCGCACTGCTACAGTAAGTCGACTCAAAAACACATACATAAACTCAAACTTTAAATATCTTGTGTTTTCACATTGTGCTTAAAAATATCGTAACTATTTTATGCTAGCCATCGTCCGCCAAGACTGCTGGCAAACAAACTCCACCCAGCAAGAAAGGAAACATAAAGAAGGGTAGAGTCCAAGAAGAGGAGGATGATGAGGAGGAAGAAGAAAGTGAAGAGGAGGAGGAGGAAGAAGAGGAGGATGAAGAAGACAGTGCGTCAGAAGAGGATGAACCTCAACCCAAAAAATCTAAGATGGCGGCGGCTGTTCAGGCTCGAGGGAAAACTGCAGTGGAAAAAAAACCAGTAGCAGTCGCAGCAGCAGCAGCAGTACCAGTCAAACAGACCAACACTGAGGTACAGAATCACATCACATCACACCGCTTAATTCACACTCAATACAGCTTTAATTCATCTCAATTTCTCTCTTAGGTTATCACGAATAGCACTAATGAAGATCTGAAGAAAGATGTGACAAAAAATAATGCACAGAAAGGTAATATATGTATATCATTTCGGATTGTAAAGAGATGCGTGGAATTGTGTGGTCGAGATCTAATCAATGGTGTGTGTTGTAGATAAAGGCATGCAGGTAGAGGCAAAGGTGAACGGCGAGTGGTTCACGGGTCGTGTAACCGCAGTAGAGACGGGAAAGGACAATGTACGCTGGAAGTCAAGTCGACTACGTTCCCATGAACACTCCAAGAGACCGCTGGTACATGCACAATCATACACTAATCAATATTTACCACATGTATGACATGCTACACGAAAGGGCCAGATTTACTAAACAGGGCAAATTAATGTGAGAAGGCAATCCCAAAAAGGGTGAAGAAGTTAAATAATGGCGCAAATGCCAGGTTAATATACCACAGCAAACCATGTTGCATAAAGCATGTTGTGTGACTTACTTAAATAGTCTCCTCCCATAAATTGTCTGAAAGGGAAACTCTTAGGGGTTGCACAGACTAGTCGACTTTAATGCTCTGCTGTGACGCGTTGACTAGTCGCTGATCATGGCCTATAGAGGGCGCAACAGGAAAAGAAATCTTTGAAGTTCACTTTTACACTCAGTTTTCAACCGTTAAAATGACAAATACATGCATACTCAGAGCGCTCCACAAGATATGTTTGATTATACCATCTAGATGCTCAAAATTGATAAGGTGAATGCATGTTTTAAACAGCTTATTGTACACGCAAGTTAATCGCTGTCCTAAACTAATGCGCTGCTGCATTGTAACACACACACATACAGACAGTGGCGCGCTCATCACGTGAAGATTGCACACAGAATCATTCAGTAGCGCAGAAATATATTCTAAACTCTCTTCTGTGATTTATCAATGAAAAAACGTAAAAACTGAAAAGTTCTAGCATGTATTTCTTAGTCACTAAAACCCACAGCTTCACTAATAGTAGAGAGACGCTGCAAATTAATTCACACACTATCGCTCTATCTCTCACTAATGCATTCATATAAATGTAATCTTTACTGTGCTACTTAATCTGTATCTGAATTAGAACAAGCAGAAATCTGTGAGAAATATAATGACCAAAGCTGATAAAAATAAGCTGTTATGTAGGAGTGCTGTGTCATATCGCCATAGCTGTGCATAAGGCAACCCGCGTTCGAGTCTCAGCTCAAGGTTCAGGCTTATTTGTTCATCAATGACGTCATCAGCGACTAGTGACTTGACTTATTCACATAAATGTCAACTTAAAAAAATCGTTCAACCCCTAGAAACTCCTACAAATTAGTGTTGTCAAAATTATCGATATTTCAATACGTATCAATACTGAAATATCTGAAACGATTCCGATGGCAAAGTGACACACCCGCCTCCTCTCACTCACTCGTCTCATTCGCTCAGGTTGAATAGTTTTGTTACAAGGCCTGAATTTTGGCGCGGGGTTCCTGGTATTGCACATAATTTTACTCATTCCTGCAAGTTTTGCGCGTTTCGCACACACACCACTGATCTATGTAAGTGCCGTGCACATAAAGTCGCTTTTCATAAATGTTTTGTGACTCGTGAGTACCAAATTTAGTTCTTTTTTGTGGTTTAACAGTGCTTAAATAGTCAAATACGCACAAAGTATTCAAAATATCTGTCTTCTGTAGTATTTCTTACCCGAATACAACTGTTAGACCCACCTCTAACTTAAAGCCATGTTTCATTTGTCTCTATTCTATTGTATTTCTTTGTGCTATCCTTTCCAATTTTCTTTTTTTTTCTGTTTAAATTTACTGTGCAAATTTAGTTAAAATTTTCAATAAAGCCTCCATGTGCCATGTGAAAGCAATTGCTACAAAATTACCCAAATTATTAAAAAACTAAATGAGATGATAATACAAAATAATATTTTCAGAATTAAAAAAATATATAGCCAGGTTTCCATCCAAGATTTTTTTTTTTTGCTAAAAAAGGTTTAGCGCATCAAAATGTTTACCTATATGGCTGATGGAAATGCTAATTATCAATGTTTTTATTTTATTTTTTGCATTTTTGTGCATTTTTACCTCAAACCCCCGTTAATTTCCGACCCTGCTTCTTTTTCATCGCAACTTTAAAATTCGAATTGCTTTTGCACATTAAATGTTCATTTGTGTTTGTTTGTTTGTTTTCAGGGTGTTTAAGGGCAGCGATGATGTCCGTCTTATGCGTCCAGCCTCTCCAGAGTCACGAAGTCCAGACACCAATCAGGGTCCACACGTTCGTAACTCCGCCCACCGCTGCTGAGCCTGACACGACTCAGAGCGGGCCGAGCAGAGAGACCACAGAAGGCCTGGTGACCATGATGAGGTGTGTTTCTGTTAATAATCTGTGTGTTTTCTGTGTATGTTTTTCATCCCTACATTCATGGTCTGTTTTGCGCAGGACGTTTATACGGTATTTTTTCCCTCCGGATTTCCGAATCCCTAAAGATTCTGTGAACACTATGAGCGCAGAGGACCTTGTGGCCTTTCCCATCGTGAGTACAGACCATCGTTGAGATATTTATAACAAGGCTAAATGATTTGAGTGCTTAAATTTAGTGTCTTGTGCATTGCAGAAAGAGTATTTCCAGCAGTATGAGGCCGGACTCCAGAGTCTGTGTAATTCCTACCAGACGCGGGCCGAGTCTCGGGCACGAGCCGTGGAGGAGAAGAGCAGCGGGGCAGAGGCCAAACTACGCGAATCTGAAGAGAAACTCCGCAAACTCAGAACCAACATCGTCGCTCTTCTGCAGAAAGTCCAGGAGGTCTGAAACACACACACACACACACACTCTCACTTTAATGCATTGACACACATAATAATATCCATTTTGCTATTTGTTTTGATTTTGTGGACTGTTGTCAAGGAAATGAGAATAATGAGCTGTTTAGAATCATCAATGGGAAAGAATGTTTGGAATTTCCTTAGTTCATGTGTGTATTTTGTCCCGCAGGACATTGAGATCAGCAGTGACGATGAGCTGGACGCCTACATTGAAGATTTGGTCACAAAGGGAGAGTGAAACCCTGCATCTCCTCTGTTTTACCTTCATTTTCACTCTCTACATTTGTGTTTCATGCATACTAAGAGTTCTAGCGGAAGACTGGAGATGATTGCTGGTCGGCCACATAGTCATCCCTATATACTGTGACAGAACTCTGTAATGCAGCAAAAGCCTCATTGCCAACTTCAACGAAATTTTCGGTTCGAAACGCCACTCAGGCCATCAGCAGCTGCAAGTGATGAGAGATCCAATGCTTCAACCTGCAGTTTCACAACTTTGTTTGATTTAAATCTACATTGAAGTTTTGAGTTCATGTTGGCTGTTTTTTAGGGTCCCAGTATTGTAAAGCTTCATTCTCAAACCAGTTTTATGGAAGAGTCCGCAGCTGTTCTCACAGCTCGTATTGATCCTTTCAAAACAGTTCGACATTTTGAGTCTGAAAATGGGCTTTAACTTGCGGCTTTGTGATCCGTATTGTCTCAAGTTTGAGTTACTTCCTGATCCGGTTTCCATTTATTTGGATGTGATGTTCAGTTCGTGTTGTTTTATTTTTAACCTTCCAGTTTCCGTTTTTTGGAATAAACACTGATCTGACGCTGTTAACCTCTTCAGTTACAGTATTTAGTCTTCATCTTTATATCTGAGAATATTTTTTAAAAAGTTTTATTAAAACAGTCCAATAAAGTTTAGGATGCACATTTTGGTCTAATGTTTCTGTTTGTGTGGAAAAAAACAACAACTTTATGGTAACCTCAGTTTAGTTTATTAATTTGATGAATACATTCCATAATTCATTGAAATGAAGGGGAAAAAAAGTATTAAATATACATGCTTGGCTTTAAGATGTAACGGTTGCATTTTGCATAGCTGCTAGTACAGTGTAAATATATTGAACATAAATGTTGAAATTAAATGTGATGACGTCTATTCTTTGATATATATATAAAGGTATGGATAATTATTTCCTTCTTTTCTGTAAACAAGAGGTCAATTATTCACAGAAATTGTACCGTTCCAAATTGAAAAATTAATATAGTTCCCTGGAGTTTTTTTTGTAGGGGTGTAGTTTCAGAAATAATTAGTTAAGTGAAAAATGTAATTGACAACCTTTATATTAAATTCCAAACTATATTTTTTCTCAATTCAAAATGGCGCGCTTTTCTCCAGCAGCCGAAATACGCAAGGACTTACCAGGAATGCTGTACATTCATGAGGTAACCTTACTTCACAACTTAGTGTTTCATTAACCAATGAAATGTAAAAAAATAGTAAAGTAAAATATAACTTTAAGGGACATGTTACCCACAGCTAAGTTTGGAGGGGGAAATCTTTGCAAGACATTAAGACATGAGCATCATTAGACAATATTGTGAAAGGACGTGAAATTTGGCATTATAGATCATGAAGCCAAACCTATATTATTTTAATATTAGCTGCTCTGTTGTAATGGCTCGGATCATTTCAGAGTCTTCAGTGTTCATGTGTCTCTGGAACTCTGTGTGATGCTGAGAATTCTCTCTCCTCCCTTCTCGGGTTTCACATGGCCAGAGTCCACCCTGTTTCAAAACACACACACACACACACACACACACACACACACACAAACGCATTGATGTAAGGTTGCACACAGCTTGATGATTAAATTATTAATAACACTGACAAAGGAAATGTTTGATGGATTAGTTAATGTGTTATGTGACTTCAGCTGTGTGAGGTTGATTCATACAGCGGGGTTAAAAAGTCTCAGACCATATTGAAAAACGTCCCCCCTTCATTTCAACCTGAAAATAAAGATTTAGGATTTTGGGGGGAAACTTGATTTGAAAAAAAAAAAAAAAGTGCTAAAGTATTTTCATTAGTAGGCCTAGCCTAGTGTCAGATTTTTGGACCCTACCCAACCAACACAGAGCGTTCCCACAATTTTGTTTTTAAAAGTTCTGTAAATGTTAGTAAATGTTTTTTGTTTTTTTAAGATTTACGAATTTCAATTGTATAGTAAAATGCCATCAAACTGAATTGAATAATCCTAAAGCTACATATTATTAATATTATGGATTAATCATTTTGAATGAGTAAAAAAAAAAGAAAGCTTAATGAAAGAAATTGTGTAAATCTTAATGGAACAACGGATGGACCATTTAGTTTGTTATTCGTATTGATACATTTAAACACTTTTTAAAATATATATAATATAATTATTAATAATTATTAACTGAAATGGCCCATTCCCTTGTTCCATTAAGATTTCTATGAAATGTTTTATTAAGCTCTAGTTTCTTTCTCTTTTAAAAGTCTAATCATAATATAAATAATATAAGGATTATTTTCTTTTTTCTTTTTCTTTTTTTTCTTTTTTTTGAGTGTGTTGTTAGTACATTAACTTTATTAGGATACATATAATATTTGTTAAAAGTTATCAAGCATTTTAGATTGTAAAATAGTAGCCCTACAGAGGCTTACTATTAGGCTACAATATTTTTTACAGATGTGTGTGCATGGATTTGAACATTTTACATTAGGTAACAAACAAAAAAAACCTTGTCGTTCTTCTCTTGAATATTTTACTCCACACTGAGTCCCAGACGGCCGCGCGCAAAGACGGACTCCCCCAAATATACAGCGCGGGCGTGCTGAGCGCGTTCATTCGCGCCATGATCGCGAAAAGATTCGTGGCTTCATTTTTGAACCTCAGCCCGTTCTTAGTCACATATTTTACCGAGATGTTCACAAAAGACGGAGCCCACAAGATGAGAAAACAAATGACCACATAAACGATGATGCGCAGCGATTCTTTCTTGCTCTCCTTGTCGCTGCTGGGCTTCTCTCGGCTGAGCTGATGCCTCGCGATCATGTACAATTTGATGGTCATTAACACTTTGATGGCCACGATCACCTGTAGGACAATGACCCCAAACGCGTTCATTTGCGCGGCAAAAGCAACAGGCACGACACTTTGAACAGTAAGAATTGAATATGTGTAAATCCAACAGAGCGCGCAAACGCCAATCACAACCCCGCGCGTGATGTAACGCTTGTAGAAGAAGGGGTGACAGACAGCGAAGTATCTGTCAAACTGAGCAAACACAAATGTCAACACGTTCACCCCTAGAAATGACGGTAAAATGTAATAAGTGCCGTTTCGGGACGGGTAACCCTCCTGGACGTCGAACAGGCCGAGGTAGAAGACAGAGCCGCCGGTTAACGTGTCACTGATGCTGGTGTTTAACATGAAGATGAAGCGGTTCTGGGAGCGAAGGGCTCTGGTGCTCATGATGCCGATGACCACTGACCCTGCCAGGAGAGACGAACATGTGGCAACGGATATGAAAAAAAAATATGAAATAATCTTCAGGACGCGAAAAGTCGACAGAGAGTGGAACGGTTAGGTTAAAGGTGAGCATTGTAATGAGCCTTTAGTAGATGGAAGACACTGGTCCTGATTAAAGGGTGTTTAAGTAGACGAGGCTCAACCCCATGAGACTGAAATTCGACTAAGATGAATGATTCAGATAATGTCACATGGGAATAGTCTGCACTAGAGATTTTTTATGTGCTTGGTGTCAGAGACCCTTGCTGTGATTGATGGGAGAGATGTTGGGCCTGCAAAAAGATATTTGAGGATCATGCATGATATTTTGATAGTCTAAGTAGCCTATTCTTATGAGCCTTTTCATAAAACGGTCAAAATATGTGATATTATTTTTAAAAAGCGGCAGTCTGGGCCCCAAAAAATGGCAAACACTTTAACCCTTTCACGCATAGAGGTCAGTGGACAGCTGAAAAAGCATTTTATTCAAGAGTTTTGATGGCATAGTTGCACATCAACCTCTACGGTGGACACTAGTGCATCATACTTTACACTGTCACCAAGTGCAAAGCTGTTGTATGTGGATTTTATTTCTCCAAACCAAGATGGCCGACGGCCAGTCAGAAATGGCAAAGTTGCTCTGGAATATCAATCCATTCCTTCTATCCTAGAAGACTTTTTTGCAGGTAAAAATCTACAGAATCATGTCATTGTTAAATTTTTTCAACTATTGATTTAAGATTTAGAGGAAATTCTGATTAATCATCCACTTAATTGGACATCATGCATCATATTTCAGCTACAATGCTGTGACGGTTGATTCTTGAAAATACTTAATCTGCAGTTACTTTTTGGCTCTAAATAAATGCATGTGTTATTAGAATGTAATTTGCAGTTACATAAAAAAAATGTATGTGATTATGTAATGCACATTACTTTTAATGTATTACATTACTCATTACATCTTAAAAGTAATCTGATTACATTGTGGAGGATTTTACAGGACCAGAGATGATGAATGAAGACCAGGATCAGAGATGCAATCAATTGAAGAACATTTTACAGAAGATAGTTTGCAGTTTCATCAGCAGAAGTCAGCTTCAATCACACTCAACATGAGTTTTTTATTTAAAGTTAAAATCTTGTTTTTAATGCCCTAAGAACAATAAACACGTAAGTAAAAAATTCCCTGGCTGTGGTCATAATTCATGTATGGAAGAGTTAATATTGGCCCATAAATTGCTAACTATAAAAGATTAAAATGGATATGGAATGGAAAATACTATATTCCCTTATGTGCGCTCATTTCTATATGCAGACAGTTCATTAAAACAGGCCCTGAAACTTCCACGAACCTGCCACGTGACGTGAGTCCCGGTGAGTCCTACTCTACACTATCGTTCCCACTTTCCTGGGTCTGTCCTATATGGCGATTCTGGCCGCTCAGGCGGACCGGTATCACGCGGTCTCCGCGCCTTTCAAATACTCGCAGCGCATGACCCGAAACAGAACATTACTGGTGATTCTGGTGATTCACACACATGCACAGGCACTTTAACACGGGACATCTGAAAATAAGGATAAACTGATCAAAACAAATCCATAAAACAACAGAAACAGAACTAGCAGTTTATTACCCGGAGTCCGGACATAATCCAGTAATATTACGGACATTTCCTTTAACCCTAAAACATAACACAGGGCAAAATTCTAAATACAGGTGAAAAACCTGTAAAAAAGAAATACGGAAACTATAACATAAATTAATATGGCCTAATTTTACGGATTTTTTGTGTAGGCCTGTAAATAAGAAAAGTAATGGAATACTCTGTCTGTAGACATCAGGCTATATTAATGAAATCTGTATCCAGTAATGACAAATGAGTGGAAAAATCATGGAAATTCCAGGGTCAGAAGCTGTGGTGCTGGTCTGCACTTTTGTTAGTCCATTAGATCCACACTAACAAACATGATAAACAGCAGTTCTGTATGTATTTTTTATTTAAAATGTAGCTTATTTTTGATGCACATGAAAGATAATATCCCGCATAGCCTTATTTCCTTTGTTTCACTCATATGTTTGGTGTATAATGGAAAAATATCTCTTATCTCTTCTCAGAGTGAATCCACAGAATATAGAGAAAACTGAAGACGGGATGTAGCATCAATCTTCAAGATCACTTACCACAAGCAAACTTACTTTTAAAAAGGCTTTATTCAATAAACATTTGTAAATCTAAAACACAAGTATGAGCTGTTTCATGTCCGTGTCCTTTTTCCCCCCGCTTGACATGTCTTTATCTTGAAATAGTAGCATTATATTAGAGCAAATATTATTGCCTAAGCATTTCAATTTGACTTTCGACTAACTTGAAGACAGATGAATTATATAAAGTGCCAGGATGACATTGTGTGTGTGAAATCTGTTTGTACTATAAGAGTGATTTGCATCCAGTTTCCTGTGAATCTATTTATGTATCCAAAGACAATTAAAAAAAAAATTTATCCTTTTTTTTTTAATTATTATTATTCAAGATCACAAGTACTGAAGATGAAAAATAAAGAAAATGCTTTAACTAAGAATTGTTCACATATAGGAGACAGACTGGAGTGAGTGTCTTGGTCAGCTAGAAGAGTAAATATATGTTTTAACATATTGTTTGTATGCCTCTCTCAAAAATATGGAGAGAGCACATTACAGTAAACAGTCATGTAATTCTAAGTAAATCTCATAAGCTTGAAGAAGTCATTCAAATCATTTAATATGTAAGAGGATAAATATTGATTAATACCTTGATTATAAATCACTCATCACGAATCACTCAAAAGGATATTGAAGCGGCAGTGGTTTCCAGAATCCACCCCCTTCACTGTAATGCACATTACTTGTAATGCTTTTTTTGTTACATCAAGAAAGTCATCTGATTATGTAATGTACAATACTTGTAATTCGTTACTTGTTACATCAAAAAGTAATCTGATTATGTTATGCATTTTATTTGTATTGCTTTACTTGTTACATCAAAAAGGTAATCTGATTACGTTATGCATGTTACTTGTGATGTTTTATTACGTAAAAAAGTAATCTGATTAAATAATGCACGTTACTTGTAATGCGTTACTTTATTTGTTACATCATAAAGTTAAAATCTTGTTTTTCATGCCCTAAGATCAATAAACACATAAGAAAAAATTCCCTGGCTGAGGTCTTTTTTTCTTTCTTTTTTTTTGGAGTACCAGCAAATTATTGCAAATTAAGACAATTAATATTGCCCCATACATTTCTAACTATAAAAAAGAAAAATAGATATGGTATGGAAAATAGGCTAGGCTACTTTATTGTCCGTAATGTTATGCCAATTCGAAAAAGGAATATTTTGCAAAACTGCAATGGAAACAGTTTTTGCATTTTCAGTCACCTGACGTACGTGAAGTCGATCGTTCTTTAACGAAGGTGAGGTGTGTCTGGACAGAAGAGGAGACAGAGTTCTTTATTAAACTCATAAAAGACAAAAGAATTACGGGAATACTGGATTCTAAAAAACAAAGAAATGCCACAATCAAGACCTTGAAGCAGATCTGAGGGAGAAACTCCCAGAAACTCCTCATATGAGCCGCTCCCAGTATAAGGGGCTTTTCTTCCCATTAATGCTTGGATACACGCTTACGTCTCCTTCCAATAATAATAATGGCGGCTATAAAGTGTAATACTATAAAAAGTGCGGCGCTGCGATATACGTAAACCTACCACCAACATGATTATCTCGAGAGGAAAAATTATGTTTTAGTCGCATAACATCGGTTAATGGAAACGCCGTCATTTCACAATCGTTTTTTAGCGACATTTAGAAAATATCGCAAAAGTTTTGCGCAAATCTGTAATGGAAATGCGGCTAGTGTTATTTTCCTGTATTTATTTGTTTCTGTTTGAATTAACATTATTTGTCTTACCCAATTGACCGTTCGCAAAGCCCCGCCCCCTATAGTTACTGTTGCTATGTCCGACAGGCCACGCCGCTCTCACACACACCATGTTCTCACCTATGGTTCTCACACACACCATGTTCTCACCTATGGTTCTCACACACTTACACAAAGTCAAAAGAAACAAGAGAAACAAAGTCTCACTTTTCAAATTTGGTCATTTTTGTAAAGAAATGTAAACAATAAATAGCGTTTTGTGTCTCTTTAATGTGTCTGACAGATCGCTCAGTTAAAGCCGCTCGTGAACCGATCATCTTTTCCTTCTAGTTCATTTATAGCATCAAATAAACATGAATGAACATCAGAAGGAATGTTGTTTAACCGCGGAAAGACGTCAGTACACTCCGCTTATCAAGTTCAGATCCTCCAACGTTAATCTACTAACTCTCCTGACTGCTGTGTCGGACACAAATGGCGGTTGATTGGTCAGATCGCCTGTCAATCAAACTCCCTGCGAAGGGTCGATAGAGAGCCTAAGTCCCTCCCCTTCCGGTGGACCACCATGGGACCTAGGGTGACCAGAAGTCCCGAAAAATTCGGGACAGTCCCGAAATCTAAGCTGTTGTCCCGAATCCCGAATCCGGCCCTAATTGTCCCGAAAATTATACTAAAGCAAAATCTTGAGTAGTTATTGTCTGATAAAATGTTAAAAACTGTCCGTGGAGGTTGAGTCGTCGTGCAGCCCCCGCCGGCTGCTCATTGGCTGCAGCATCTTTTTTGTTTCTTTTTTTGAAGTTCTACAAAGATACCGTTGGCGTGAATTTAGATATGCATTAATAAGCGAGCGCAAGTTGCCGCAGCCGCGAGGACAGTGAACGTACAGCCAGTCGTAAAGGAGTGATTCATTGGTCGCAATCAATATTGACAAACATCATATGTGTAATTCAGGGCACAGTTCAGACGGAATAAAAAGATAAGTTGTCTCTCGCCATTGACTACCATATATATTATTTCCGAAATAAGGTCCCATGAGCCGGAAGCGGAGGGGCGGGACTTAGATCTATTGGCAGATCATTTTGCTTTTTTTAAGCTCTCTTCATTTTGATTTATTTGCCCAGAAAACAAGACATAATATCTTAAGTCATTTGACTACTTTAGTAAATGCATCTTGCTTTAAGAATCTGTAGATATTTGGACTGTAAACAAGACAAAAATACTAAGTAAGAAAAGCGTTTGTCTGTGTTTTGTCTTCCAGAAGTCCGTGATTCCAGGTCCCCCGTTCCTGTTCGGCGCGTGTACGGTGGTGCTGGCTCTGCTGGTGGCGGTCTTCATCCCGGCTCAACACACTCCGGTGGTGAAGACGTGCGGCGCGAGGGTCATGACGGAGCCGGTGAGCGGCGGCCCTGAGAACGCCTCCGTTCCTGCGAGCGACGAGGACAACGAGCCTCTCCTACAGGACAGCAGCTTGTAGAGCACTGAACTCCTCGAGCTTCCCGGTCCAGGAGCGCCTCTGAAAGAGCTTTCTATTACGTGTCTGAACGTCTTTATAACGAGGTCTCATTTGATAACATTAGGTAATGCATTAACTAACTGCAGCATTTATTAATCTTTATCATAACTCATATTAATCCACAGTGCAAGAGCTAATGTTAAGAAATACAACAATCAGAGTTATATTAAAGAAAATCCTGGTTCTTCCAGGGTTTATAATTTAAAGTGAAGTACTCCTTTAACATGCACTAAGATTCATAAACGCTGTAGAAGTATTTTTCATCGTTAGTTCTTGTTGAATAATGTCGTAAACTAATGCTAACAAATGAAACCTTATTATAAAGCGGCATCTTACTTTTTATTTTTCTGTCTTCGAATCTTTGAAAGAGAATGTGCCTTCTTCATATTTTGGCATATAGTTCATGGCTGCCGGTATCTAATTTGTAAATGTAGTCAGCCAATGTCCTGTAATATATTACTGATGAACTTTAACCTCTGCGCTAAACTTGTACAGACTGCAATAATAATGTCATCGTGTAAAACATGAGCTTCTTCCTCAGTGTTTCTGTCTCGTTCTCCAGAACTAATATCTAAACATTATTGCATCAAGATACATTTACTGGAGAAGAAGAGAAATGACTGAAGATATCAAGACTTGTTCAATGAAAAATGGCAATATTTGCTAATGGAGTCGGGAAAATAATCTCGAATTAAGATTATTTTCTGACTCCATTGGCAAATATTCTTGTTTTAAGCACAAACTCACTTCATTTTGATTCATTATTCAGTCTTAATATCTTCATTCATTTCTCTTTTCCAGTAAATGTCTCTTGATTTGAGCATGTTTAGATATTAGTGCTGTAAAACGAGACAGAAACACTGAGGAAGAACATCATGTTTTGCAGAGATTAGTCTTTTATCATAAATTAATAAATGGCACAAAACAGACATAAATCATTGTGTTTATGTCAGATGCAGGTTTGGATGGATGAATTATTCCGAAGTAAATTCTCAAATACTCATATATATGAGCACCAGCTGCTCGACCCAGAGCTGCTACCTCACACTTAAACATCAGCTTCATTTAATAATGCATAATCCATAATGTCTGATATCATTTCCAATAATCATATGTTTTTAAAACAGCTTTACTGATTTATCGCTCGACTCTTATTGACTTTTATGTGATTATTTAAATCGTGTTTTGTTCGTTTTTCTGCATGTTAAACGCAGAGTCAGTTTCATTACGAGATAAGCTGAAGATGATCAGATTGATTTGCATTATATCATGTATAAACTGCAGCAATAACCGCATGAACTACATGCCTAAATCCACGATCTCTGGACTGAATGTCTGTCGCGTTACTGACGTGTTTTAGCAGCACACTTTTAACTTTTAATCGCCAATCTTGGGGACCTGATTATTATTATGCATACTTGAAAATGAGTGTTGCGTGACTGTATTTATGCGATCGGTGCTGATTTCCACGCATTGATTCGAGAAGCTCGTAGCCCCAATAAAGTCATTTTAGATGTTTTTCAATGAAATGCACTTTGTTTTGTACCGATGTTTCGGCTCCAGTGCCATTCCTCATGTCTATGCAGACTCTGCGATGCTCTTTGGTTTGACCAGATTTTATTGAAGCGTGCAGTGCACATTAAGCATTCGTTTGCTGATGACGTTTGTTACAAGCTGTTCGTTAATCAATGTTTCAATAAACCACTTCATATTCCAGGATTCGATTGGTGTTTTTTTTCTCTCCATTGACAGCTTTTGCAAAACATGATGTTCTTCCTCTGTGTTTCTGTCTCGTTGAAGCTCCGCCCCCTGTGCCGGGAGCAGCAGCTCATTTGCATTTAAAGGAACAGACACAAAACGGTGCGTTTTTGCTCACCCTCAAAAAGTGACAATTTTAACATGCTATATAAAAATATCTGTGGCGTATTTTGAGCTAAAACTTCACATACACACTCTGGAGACATCATAGACTTATTTTACATCTTGTGAAAAGGCATTATACACACCCCTTTAAATCAACATACATTTACTGGAGAAGAAGCAAAATGACTGAAGATCTTAAGACTTGTTTATAGAAAACAAAAATACCTAAAAATCTAAAGCTTTTTTTAAAAAAAAAAAAAAACATCAAAAATGTCCTTAAAACAAGAACAAATATCTGCCAATAAATCAGAAAAATAATCTTAATTCAAAGGGAAACAAGAATAATTTTTCTGACCCCCATATTAAGCATAAAGTCACTTAATTTTGACACATTTTCAGACTTAATATCTTCAGCCATTTCTCCAGTAAATGTGTCTTGATTTAAGAATGTTTAGATATTTGTGCTGGAAAACGAGACTGAGGAAGAACATCATGTTTTACATTGTAGGGAAAACTTCAGGTGTTCGCATGTTATATTTATGGCAGAAAGCAAAATTGATGAAAAAGTTTTAATTGCAATACATTAAAATGGCATTTCTTTTTAATGACATATCTTATAAAACTGAGTTCGATCAAACAGGATCATAATCATGCTGTTAAACGTTTGGTCACATCAAAACAAACTTAATGAAGATCTTCACCGAAAACCAGATCAAAATGGGTTTGGCATTTTAACTAGTCAGAATGATTAATGCGGTCAAAATCAAAACGTGAACTTCAACCCGACTAGCTGTCAGAATTACACATCCGCACCGCAAAGAAGTCTCGTTCTCCAGCACAAATATCTAAACATTCTTAAATCAAGATACATTAACTGGAGAAGAAGCGAAATCACTGAAGATATTAAGACTGAAAAAATTATGAAAATGAAGTGAGTTTGTGATAAAAATAAGAACAAATATCTGACAATGGATTCAGGAAAATAAACTTAATTCAAACTGAAAACAAGAAAATTTTTCTGACTCCATTGTCAGATATTTATTTTTTGTCTTGTTTTAAGCACAAATTTGGCTCATATCGTCTGATATCGTGAGAATATGGAGGAAAAACAGCTTAATTTTATTCAGAGGCTCAAATGAGAAAAATATAGTGCAGATACTGATATTTATATGAAATTCTGATGCTTGTTTTAAAAAGCAGAATGATTAAAGATATTAAGTTTTGTTCAATGAAAAATGCATAAAAATACATGGGTAAAACAGGACAAAATATCGGAATCCATTTGTCACTTCAGTCTTATTATCTTCAGTCATTTTCTCTTCTCCAGTAAATGTATCTTGATTTGAGAATGTTTAGATATTTGTGCTGGAACATGAGACACTGAGGAAAAACATAATTTTTTCTTTAAAATAAATGAGTAAAGCGCTGCTACAAAAGAAATCCAAACCCTTTAGATACTAAAACTTATCAACAGTTTAACCTGCATTTTTATTTGGATTGCACTCGGAATGAGAGAACTAATAACCGGATCACCGGATCACACTGATGTCTGGAGTCATGCTGAAGATGAAGATGATGATGATGGTGTGTGTTCTTCATCTTCTACAGCAAGCAGCTCAAGGACACTTTAGTGGTGTACATCGGCTGAGTGTCTGAAAAGAGTCGTTTAAGGAACATTTAAAGCTCAATATCTGCAAATGTATTCTTATTTTAACCATTCTTGCATGCATATATTTTACTTCATCCTCTTCCCTCTGGTCTCTTTGACCCGGAAAATATGTATTTATCAGAGGGGTCCAAGACCCCAGGACTTTTGTCGCACTTGAACCACGAATACACACACAATTTTGTAAGTATTCGAGGAGTTTTGTGGTTGAAATTTAAAAAAGTAACAAATCCTTCCGGCGCGGGTCAGTTTAACCCCATTAGGAATGAATGGAATGTGAGGAATGCTTCAGTACACATAGAAACACCTAAAAATGCTCAAAATTCAAACAAAAAATGCTAAAACTTTACCAAAATTTTTTTAATAATGTCTACATGTGTATCTGAATGCATACTGAAGAGAAACTGACTTTAGGACCCAGAGGAACAGCTCATTTGCTCCATATAGAGATATAAGGCCATATAGAGTCATGAAATATCATCTTATATTATTATTTCACACAAAAGGTCGGCAAAGACACACAATGTAAGATATTTAGAGATGAATTAAAAGGGTTATGTATGAAACTGTGAGTTATTTTGAATTTAAGTTGGAAGAATGTGAGGAATGTGCTTAAATTACTATTTATTATTTATTGATCAAATCTATTCATTTAAAGGTAAATAAAATATAAAATAACAAAAACAACATTAAAACCAAAAACATTTGCATTAAAAAATATTATCAAAATTAAATTAAATAAGCTTTCTGGACAAAAAAAGTATAATTTTAGGGCTTCGGGTCACTTTGACCCGCGAGGGGAGGATGAAGTAAAAGGCATGTAAACTGATGACATCACTGATGATGACATCACCTCTGTCCTGAAGAGACTCGATGTATGTTTTCATGAACTCCTTCTCATGTTCGTCCTGAGCTTCTGCGTCATCGTTCACGTCTTCATCCGGAGCGCTGATCGGGTTGTCATAGAGTCGGATTAATCTGGAACAGAAAGATCACGATCAGGCTCATCATGTTTTGGATCAATACTCAATCTCACAGACTGAAACGAAGGGTTTCTGAGGGATATTTCACACACACACATACACACACACACACACACACACACACACTTGATGTCAGGGCTGTCGACGATCTGCGACGGGATGCTGTAGAGCTCGTCTGCGCTGATGACCAGCATCTTCAGGTGAACGAGGTTCGTCATCGGCATCGGGACGTGTCGCACTCGGTTCCTGTGGAGGAACAGCGTCTCTAACGCCTCGAGTCTGAGGAGAGATTCACAGCGGCAGAACCATCATGAGTGAGAGTGTGTGTGTTTCTGTTGATAATCCTAGAGTAAACACACTCACTCACTCACTCACTCACTCACTCACTCACTCACTCACTCACTCACTCACT
>FLSR01000263.1:92658-133402 GCA_900092035.1 Leuciscus waleckii | reverse complement strand
ATTCAATTCAGATTTTATTTTGCCAATTGCAAGTTTATATCTCGCAATTCTGACTTTATTTGGCAATTGCAAGTTTAAATCTCACAATTCTGACTTTTTTCTTGCAATTGTTCATATCTCACAATTTTATTTTATTTTTGTGGAAAATGCAAGTTTATAGCTGTTTATGTCTCACAATTGCGAGTTTATGTCTCACAATTCCGATCTTTTCCTCCGCAATTATTTTATTTATTATTATTAATTTACTTTTTTTTTTTTATTGAGTGGCGGAAACCAACATACATATTTAAGAAAGGGCTGTGTGTTGCAGCATTCTGTGCTTTAGCACACTTGCTAACAGTCTACTTCATTTATTCCATTTAAAGCACCTCAAATGTAACAAATTCACTGCGTTCAATATTACATTTCTAATAATAATGTCGGACTTGAAGTGCAGTGACCAATGTATTGACCAATGCACCTACAATGGCCATTACGTTGAGATCAACATTAATAAACAGTAATTCTCACATGATTCATGAACCATGCAAGAATACCAGAAAGAAACATGGTGTTACTATCCACAAATGACTATTTACATGCGCAAACTCCGACCATTGCAATCACGTGCGATTTAGACAACCATGAGCTTCACATTTCTGCTTTTAACCTTTTAACAGCAACAGTTTTGAACAGCCTTTAAAATGCCTTGCCCCAAAGATGTCTATCGTAGATGCATTACAGTTCATGCGATATTTTTGCTTAAGGGACGAGTTGTTTTTGTGGCAATCAGCATTATGCTGTCAACTTGTATTGAACCCAGAACATTTGAACGTCGATGGTCAGTTTAGAATGTAGTCTTGAACGTATTTAAATACACTTGCACACAGCTACTCATTAAAATCCAAAAATAAACAGACAAATGTGTCTGTGTGCGTGTTTCCCTCTATGATCCTACTGTAACTGTGAGAATCAAAAACTATTCGAGAACACATTCATGTGAAATTTTTTTTATAAAATTGGAAATTTTCTGCATAAAATAAATTGCTCTGATTCAAATCTGGAGCCAGTGAAAACAGCGATGACTTACGATGTGAAGTAACTTCAGAACATCCACAAATCTGCAAAGACAAACAAACACAATGAATCAAAATATAAATCCCCCCTTAAATATGATTAGATAAAGATTAGCATAAAGATTCTAAATATGTACAAACTATTAAAGGGATACTCCACTTTAAAATGAAAATTCTGTCATCATATATTCACCCTCATGTTGTTTCAAACCTGTATGAATTTCTTTCTTCTGCTGAACTTAATATAGCTAGTGGTAAAAAAGTTTGTGTAATTTTACCCCCCCCCCCCCCCCCAAAAAAAAACAAGGGTGTGTAATGATATTAACATGCCTAAGACTTTTGCACAGTACTGTATATATATATATATATATATATAAAATAACAAATATTATTATTAATATGTGATTTTTGCATGTGCCTACCATGACACAACCTCATTTGTCAAGTTTAAATATGCACAGGAAGTATGCTAATTACATTTTTGCAGCTGGATTTTCATTGAATAATAATTTAAATTTCAGTCTGTTTCTCATACTAACACTAGTGGTGAAAAGTTTGGAAACATTAATGTTTTTTAATGTTTTTGAAAGTAGTCTCTTCACTAAGGCTACATTTATTTGATAAGAAACATACAGTAAAAACAGCAATACTGTGAAATATGATTACATTTTAAATTAACTGGTTTCTGTTGTAATACATTTTAAAATGTAATTTATCCTGTGATGCAAAGCTGAATTTCCAGCAGCAATTACTTCAGTGTCACATGATCTTTTAGAAATCATTCTAACATGATGATTTGGTGGTGAAGAAATGTTTCTTATGATAATAAATATAGTCTTTTGAAGTGACATGAGAGCGAGAAAAATATATATATATTTTCATTTTTGGGTGAAGCATCAGAAAGCTCAAGCAAACTCTCACACATGCTGATGTATTCACACACTTTCTGCCCTCTTTCTGGTTCCTCTCGCTCTCATTCTTTCTCCTGTGGCAGGACAGAGCTGCTCTTGTTTACAGCTTATATAAACTCACTCTGCAAAGAGACACACACACACACACACACACACACACACACATAGACAAACCCTCAAATGCACAACCTCACACACTCACACACACACACACACACACATACACACACGAGTTTGGAGTTTCTGTCGTGCCTGGGCAATTACTGTGAAATGTGAATGTTATCTAAAATTGGAGTTTAACTATCTATTCAGGGCCCTCAAATTCAGAAGCTGGAATGTGCGGAATCTGAATATCACTGAATTAATTATTGACTTTTACCACAGTGATGATGGCTCACACAACCTAAACGTATTCTTAATCATCTAAATAAGGATTGATTATTGTTTTTCATATAGAACTCATTTTAATTATTACCAACTAACCCAAACTCTACACCTTCAAATAAATAAATAGCTTTTTTTCAATTTAGGATGTCCCTGAATGTCTCCAAAAGAAGGTAGGTTTTGTAGGTTTTCATTTTGCTCCATTTTGTTCCAAAACTATAGCTAATAGACAGACAGACAGACAGACACACACACAGGTTTCAAGTGCTTCTGCCTGACTCCCATTAACCAATCAAGTCCACTGATAGTTCAAATCCCACAGTTGAAGAGAAAGTGCCTGTTTTCAGACTGTAATACTAGCATAGTGCCTAGTTTATACTGTGCAGTATACACTATGCTACCTAATATTAAAAAAATCTGAAACAGTATGCAGAAACAAGGAAGTAGTATGCTACATGTGCAAGTGTATATAAATCAGCATCAGAGACTGACAGGGAAGAGAAGAAATTGTTGAAGAAAGCCGTTATTTCGGGTTTTTTTGCGCATAAAAAGTATTCTCGTCGCTTCATAACATTAAGGTTGAACCACTGTAGTCACATGGACTATTTTAACGATGTCTTTACTACCTTTCTAGGCCTTGAAAGTGGTCGTTGTTCTGTCTGTCTGTCTGTCTGTCTGTCTATCTGTATGTGTCTATCTATATGTCTCTATCTATCTATCTGTCTATTCGTCTGTCCGTCCATCTATCTGTCTGTCTATGAATTGCTATTAAAAAGTTAATTTAACACATCATTAGAAAATATAAATCATTATAAAAGTGTGAATCCATCTTCCTGGGAAAACATATTAAAAACTCCATTGTATTTTTTGATGTTGCGTTTCCTACAGTTTATTATTCTCTATACTGGGTGTGTTTCTGCGCTCTGATGTTTTCACCTCATCATTACAATCACGGGTTACGCCCGTTGCATTATGACCAATGCCGCTGATTAATCCAATAATCTATTCAAAGAAACTCCAATCAATCATGATTATCTTTCAGCTTTAGTGTTTGTGCTGTTTGCATCCACCAGACCCGAGTTGCTTTAGAAAGCAGAAGAAGCATGCAACAGTATAAGTGAATAAGGAATGAGCTGGATTGGTCTCAAAAGCAGCCATTTTTCCATGATAAAGGCATTCAGGGAGCTCGGGGACCCTCCTCCACATAATGCATGTGAATTGAGGGAAAGTTTCAAAGAGAAAACAAGAGAAAGCAGAGATGAATGAAGCTCAGATGCTGTTGGAGGCCCTCCGTCGCCCCAGCGTTGCTTCAACTAGAACAATGTGGCATTTCAATCGCAGGTGCAGAGGAAAAAAATAAGAAAAAAACAAACTGGACCAAGACTATAGAGAGAAGCTGGATTCGGCACTTTAGCCTTATAATCTAAGAAAGAAGTGAAGAACCTGGATGTCATTTTGGACTGTGACTGGAGTTTTAAGTCTCATATTAATCAAGTGACAAAAACTTGTTGAGAAATATTGCCAGGATTCGTCCTTTTTTACCTTTGGATGATGCTAAGAAACTCATTCATGCATCTTTTCTCGTCTTGATGATTGTAATGCTGTGTATACTGCCTAGTTGTATAGCTAATGCAAAATGCAGCAGCCAGAGTACTAATGAAACTAAAAAGGAGAGCGCATATTACAGAGGTTTTAATGGGAATACATTGGTTGCCAGTTCAGAAAAGGTTATTTTATTGATTCATAAAACACTGAATAATCTGGCACTTCATATATTACTGACTGTCTGTCGAGATACGTTCCACATCATAGTTTAAGATCCTCTAACACTGTGTTTTTTTGTGTTTTTTGCACATTATACAGTAAAACATAAGCAATCTGGTGGTACTTTTTTAGCCACTTTGCTCCAAAAATGTGTTGTTTGTGAAAGAGGCTACTAACATTCATATTTTTAAAAGGTGAGACATATCTTTTTAAAGTTGCTTATATAGTATAACAATATTGTGTAAAATTGTGTGTGTTTTACTTTATTTTACCTTTATAATTGCTTTTGAGTATTTTTATTTTGATATTGTGTGAAATTGTATTGCCAGTATTTGTTTTTATGCTTGTGAAGCGCTTTGATCTGCATTCCATGTATGTGAAATATACACATATACATATTTTAAAAGCATGTTCCGATCCCGTGCTCCTTTAATATCCTACTATGTATTGCAAAAAAGCCATTAATAAAATGTAAAACTATTATTATTTTTTTTCATACTGTACATGTGAAACAGAAAAAATATGTCTACCTGCCGTAAGTCCTCCTCTGTCGGCAGAATGAACTGCAGCGGATCTGATGCGAGTCTTTGTCTCTTGTGACAGACAGATATAATTCAGACAGACAGACAGCCCTAGCAACCACCTAACAATATTGTACCAATGGCTCAGAACATCTTGGCAGCCACACAGCAGTTTAAAGGTGCAAAACAAGTTTAAAAAAATGGAGCCAGACACACAAACCTAGATTCCTCTTGCACGTGGAGCGAGTGGCAGACAGCTGGACGCTGTAATCCCACGGCTGGAGGGGTCAGAGGTGAGTCACCTGTCTGTAGGTGAGTGTGTGAGACAGGATTACACACACATGATCCAGCATTACGGAGAGGGAACGGCACTCTGCGTGATCGGAGCGAGTGGACCATGTCTGTCAGGACTCAAACAGCAGAACGATGGAAGATTCTAGTTCATTGAGATGAATAATACTATAGTCTGGTGATCTGCAGACATATGATAAACAATATTGGGAATTCATGGACTTTTGGGAACCTAGAACTTTACATGGACCAGATGTGGGTAAACTGAAGACGCATTCGGACTGACACTGTGAGGAGAAACCAGAAGACGTAGAGGATGTTCTTAAATAACAAGAGCGCCACTTTACCTCCCAAAAATGGGAAAAATGGGAAAGCAAAGATTTTGTGTGAGTTGTGAAACTATTTAAAATCCTGAATGGTCTTATCTGCAGATTTTAATGATGTTTTTGCTCAGATGTTGCTCTGGCAACTTTACGGAGTTCTCTAAAACTCCTTAGTAGAAATAAGTATAAAAAGTGCAAAAATCTGTATAGCATAAATCGGATCATTTGGACTTGGAAGCATTTGATGAGAAATTTGGAGAAAGTTGATACTTAAAAGCACAGATTATCTGTGAGTTTGAAAACACAATTTTAAATCCTGAATAGTTTTACTTGGGTTTTTAAGCATGAAGAGGGAACGTGTTATTGCTCTTTCATAGCTCAGGAAACTTTATGGTGTTCTCAGATGTTCTCCTAAGATTCCTTAAATAAAAATTAAAAGACACGCAAAAGACAGTTTACAACTATATGAATGTGTATAGTATAACAAATCATTTGGACTCAAGCATTTGATGAGAAATGTTGAGATCTCCCCACAGGCTCTCCAAATCTGGATATATAGACAAAAATTATGAGATTAAACGAAGACGTCTGCTTAAATCCCCTTCATTTTAGAAGAACCCCTAAGAAGATTCAGAAGAGATCTTAAAAACACTAATTTCTTATCTAGTTCTCCAAAGAACTGACGACTATTGTCTTTTTATTTCTCATGTGCAATTTTAGGAGAAACATCTGAGATATAGATGATACTTAAATGTCCTCTCCTACTGAGAAAAATAACAGAGGACAGATTATGTGTGAGTTTGAAATCCTGAATGGTTTTATTTGGGTTTTTAGGACAAAGATGAATATGTTATTGCTCACATGTTCCTCTTTTATAGCTTGGGAAACTTCATGGCGTTCTCAGATGTTCTAAGGTTCTTTAGTATAAATAAAATACATGCAAAAGACAAGTTATATTGTATCTATAAATGTGTATAGCATAGCCATTTGATGAGAAATGTTTGAGTTAATATTGAGTTCAAGAATATCTCACATTAGATATGTGGATTTCTTTCACCTCATGAGATTAACTGGAGATGTTTGCTGAAGTCCTCTTCATCTCAGGTGTTTATCTTGAGGAAAAAGACCACAGTAATCTCAAAAATATATCTCGAACCGTGCTCAGATATAATTACGAACTCAACGTTTCTTATAAAGTTCTCTCAAGAACTGGGTCTGTTTTTATTTGAAAAAAATGTGATGTCCGCAACACTGCTCTTTGCTCCCATACCCAAAAATGCAACGTTTCGACCCTGCTGGGTCTTCTTCAGGCAAAAAGTCTGTTTTTATCTCTCACAAGGAAGCAATTATGACTTTTTCCTTGCAATTCTGGCTTTTTTCTCGAGATTGCGAGTTTATATCTCATAATTATGACTTTTTCTCGCAATATTTTTTTTCGCAATTATGATTTTTCTCGCAATTGCGAGTTTATATCTCGCAATTATGACTTTTTCCTTGCAATTCTGGCTTTTTTCTCGAGATTGCGAGTTTATATCTCATAATTATGACTTTTTCTCGCAATATTTTTTTTCGCAATTATGATTTTTCTCGCAATTGCGAGTTTATATCTCGCAATTATGACTTTTTCCTTGCAATTCTGGCTTTTTTCTCGAGATTGCGAGTTTATATCTCATAATTATGACTTTTTCTCGCAATATTTTTTTTCGCAATTATGATTTTTCTCGCAATTGCGAGTTTATATCTCGCAATTATGACTTTTTCCTTGCAATTCTGGCTTTTTTCTCGAGATTGCGAGTTTATATCTCATAATTATGACTTTTTCTCGCAATATTTTTTTTCGCAATTATGATTTTTCTCGCAATTGCGAGTTTATATCTCGCAATTATGACTTTTTCCTTGCAATTCTGGCTTTTTTCTCGAGATTGCGAGTTTATATCTCATAATTATGACTTTTTCTCGCAATATTTTTTTTCGCAATTATGATTTTTCTCGCAATTGCGAGTTTATATCTCGCAATTATGACTTTTTCCTTGCAATTCTGGCTTTTTTCTCGAGATTGCGAGTTTATATCTCATAATTATGACTTTTTCTCGCAATATTTTTTTTCGCAATTATGATTTTTCTCGCAATTGCGAGTTTATATCTCGCAATTATGACTTTTTCCTTGCAATTCTGGCTTTTTTCTCGAGATTGCGAGTTTATATCTCATAATTATGACTTTTTCTCGCAATATTTTTTTTCGCAATTATGATTTTTCTCGCAATTGCGAGTTTATATCTCGCAATTATGACTTTTTCCTTGCAATTCTGGCTTTTTTCTCGAGATTGCGAGTTTATATCTCATAATTATGACTTTTTCTCGCAATATTTTTTTTCGCAATTATGATTTTTCTCGCAATTGCGAGTTTATATCTCGCAATTATGACTTTTTCCTTGCAATTCTGGCTTTTTTCTCGAGATTGCGAGTTTATATCTCATAATTATGACTTTTTCTCGCAATATTTTTTTTCGCAATTATGATTTTTCTCGCAATTGCGAGTTTATATCTCGCAATTATGACTTTTTCCTTGCAATTCTGGCTTTTTTCTCGAGATTGCGAGTTTATATCTCATAATTATGACTTTTTCTCGCAATATTTTTTTTCGCAATTATGATTTTTCTCGCAATTGCGAGTTTATATCTCGCAATTATGACTTTTTCCTTGCAATTCTGGCTTTTTTCTCGAGATTGCGAGTTTATATCTCATAATTATGACTTTTTCTCGCAATATTTTTTTTCGCAATTATGATTTTTCTCCACAATTATGATTTTTTCTCCGCAATTATGACTTTTTCTCGCAATTATGACTTTTTTCTCGCAATTGCAAGTTTATATCTCTCAATTATGACTTTTTTCTCGCAATTGCAAGTTTACATCTTGCAATTTGGACTTTTTTTTCGTAATTCTGACTTCTCGCAATTGCAAGTATATATCTTGCAATTCTGAATTTTGTTCTTGCAATTCTGACTTTTTTCTCGCAATTGCAAGTATATATCTTGCAATTCTGACTTTTTTCTTGCAATTGCAAGTTTATATCTAACAATTCTGACTTTTTTTCTCGCAATTCTGACTTTTTTTCTCGCAATTCAGAATTTAAAACAGGCAATTGCGAATTTAGGCTAAATCACGCAATTATGACTTTATAACTAGCAATTGCAAGTTTATATCACACAATTCTTAGAAAAAAGATCGTGCCCAATCGGCCCAATCGTGCCGCACTAATTGTGCACTGCTTCATTTTTTATTAAAATGTGTGAATCCAAAGATATAACTAATATTAGAGAGACCAAATGTAAAAGCAGGCTATATGAAAACCGCATAACTGATCCTGCAGTTTTTTTGTTTCCATCTTCAGCATGACAACAACATCATCCACCGCGACCTGAAGGCTGAAAATATCTTCTACACCACCACATATTGCATCAAGATTGGCGACTTTGGTTTCAGCGCTGAATGCAAACCCACCGATATTCTCACCACCTTCTGCGGCTCTCCGCCCTACGCGGCCCCTGAACTCTTTCGGGACAGGGGTTACATCGGACCTCTGGTGGACATTTGGGCTCTGGGAATCCTGCTGTACTTCATGGTGACGGCCACGTTCCCCTTTAAGGCTCCAGCCTGAGAAGACTGCGCTTCAGTATCCTCAGGGGTTCCTACACCATTCCCGATTACGTCCCTGAGGTCTGCCAGCGTCTTATTAAGGGAGCGCTGAGGCTCGTTCCCGCAGACCGCATTTCCCTGTCGCAGATCATGTCCAGTGCTTGGCTCCATGTCATAACCGTAATTACGAGATGGCAACTCGTTCACGTCCTCAGACTCGGATTTATGCATTGAATAAACTTCAGCAGTCAGGTAATACAAATCAGCACTCTGTGTGAGTTGTTTACATTCATTATTATTGTAATGTTATGTGCTTTGATACATGAGGTAGTTTCACGCAGTCTCTCGTGACGCTTTACATGCAGACGGCTCTGGCTGTGCACGTTCATGTGTTTTGGAGGCGTGGCTTTGGAGACGCTCTGAAGGAAGGGTGGGATCTTATGCTTTTAAAGCTAACTTGCCCTACCTTTAAATGGTGCAATATTGACAACTAAAACAAATATTGAAAATCGTTAAAATATGAATGTTAGATTCAAAAAAGATCTGAAATTAGAAAAGTTACATTGGAAACTAATTAAAATAAAACAAGTCAAAGTTGAAATACTAAAATGACCAAAAACTAAAACATTTTTAATTAATCAAAATTAATTAAAGATATCTAGAAATGTTTTAAACAAACTAAAAAAAGTGCATAGCAAAATTAATTAACAACTAAAATGATTAAAATTAAAATGTAATTCAAAATATGATTTAAATACTATAATTGTATATAAATACTTCTAAAATAATATTTAAAATAAGTTTTAAAATGTTGTAAATTTAGCAAAGCTTGTTAGCAAAGCAAAAAAACAGGAAGAGTTAATAGTCTTCTATTGGCCTTATTAACCAAGCTAATATGTAAGGGTTATTCAAATCATTTTGATGGAATTTTACCATAGAATTGAAATTCTTAAAAAGGCTTGAATTTTTAAGTGCATACAGGAAAGAAAAAAAACATGTATAGTCTACAAAAATACACATATATAAGAAAAGCAAATTAAACATCACAGTTTTAAATAATCTTGTATAAAGCCTAAAAAATCTTGCATTTTTGTTATATAAATTGGAGGGATGAAATTAGGGAGTTGAATTGAAGAAGAAAAGTTGGAAGATATATTTTGGCAGAATATTTAGAAAAGGAGGAATTAGCAGGATACATTTTATGAAGGATATACAAAACTTGCCACAACACCAGAGCATTATTGAGGAGGCGAGTTTATGCACAACAGCATCACTTATTCTTCGAGCTCATTTATGACTGATGACCAGCAGAGGGAGACCGAGGCTGTTTGATGTCAACAACTGATATAATGTGCAGTGCATATGTAATCATTTCCTTATGTATTCGGACAGGTTTTTTTTTTTTTTTTCTCCTTTGTTTACTTTTTTTTTATACATAATATGTCATAAATAAAATATAAAAAACCTGTCCGAATACATAGTGAAATGATGAATTATCATTGTCAAAATATTAAACATAGTAGGCTAATGGTCTGATCTGTTTAAAACCTTTAAAAAATTTCATGAGTCAAATATGCTCTTAGATAGAAAAAATATTGTTATTCTAAGAACGTTTTGCTAACGTTCCCATTAAGTTAAGGAAACGTTATTAATGAATGATCCCTGAACATTCAGTTTTTTAAATGTTTTAATAAACGATAACGGTTTTGTGAACGATAAGGGAACATTCCATTTTATAATTGTGCAAGATTATGGGAATGTTACTTTTGAATGTTCTCAGAACATTCTGAAACTAGAAACATTTAAAAAATGTTAGATGAACGTCCAACTAGAACGTTTCAGGAAAAAGAAAATTTTTGAGAAATTTTTTAAAGACCTGATAACTTTGAAGGACAGTTGTTCATAACTTTGAGCGAACGTTAATCAAAGTTCTGAGAATGTTCCTTGTTAGCTGGGTTTAATTATTGTGCCTTTAGAAAAGTATCAGGACTGTTTCACAGTTTATTAAGATATTACAAGCCTTGTATTCAATGTCAAGGCACTTTGTATTTATTAAAATAAGAATTTAATCTGACATGCTTTTCGAAATCATGGTAGGCTAACAGATGGACGTTTAAGATGCTAAAAAAAGAAGTAATAAAAAAGAGGTGACAAAATGTTGCTTTTATTTCCATTTATTTATTTATCATCAAAATGTGCATTTTCCTTTTACAGAAAATTACTCAGGTAGGCCTTAAGCACCCTTTTGATGAACGAAAGAAAGAAAAAAAAACATAGCTGCGAGCGGCAGTTAACGGGGTTCAAGCGGTTTAAAGCCTTTATTAGCACTTGTAAAAGTATTATGTTTCATGATGTAGCAAACCTGTAAGATCACCAAGATCAGAGATGGAAAAGACATTTACAGCCAAAACAGGCATTTTACTGAGGAAATATAAGCCATATTTTAAAGCTTTTTAACACTTATTGGGGTTGAGCCAAAAATCTAGGAATAGTTCATGTAACTTAAGTAGGCCTAGAAAAAAAGAAAACAAACCTCCAATATTTAACGACCGGCTCGATTGACGACGCCGGTCCTAGAGGCAATGTTGCTCAGAATGAGGAGTTCTACCATATGATTATGAATGTTTTTGGGCGTGTGCGAAAAATCGTGTGATATACACGCACTTGAAAAATGCAAAGGAGCCTCTCGGTGCCCGATTTCGTTTGAATTTCTCACAGGCCGTGAGTTAAACAGGCCCAGCGAGTTTCGTTCCGATAACCTTGTCGACAGCCACTCGAAATTCATTGGCCGATGGCTTATTATCAGTGTTGAAAACATTCATATTTCTGTGGAAACATTGACATTTTGTTTCTCAGGATTCTTTGATGAATGTAAAGTTTAAAAGTACAGCATTTGTCTGAAATAGAAAGCTTTTGTAACATTATACACTATAATTCGAATTATTAAAAAAAATGTGCAAAGAAATTAATACTTTTATTCATCAAGGACGCATTAAAGTATGTTACAAAAATATTCTATTTCATATAAATGCTGTTCTTTTTAATTTCACATAATCAAATAATCCTGAAATAAAAATGTAAATAACTGTTTTCAACACTGATAATAATCATAAATATTTCTTAATGGTCCGAGGTTTTATTGTCCCGAAAGCAACTAATCTCTGATGTACTTTATAACGGAAGCCCGGACGCGTTTTCATGATATTCGTGTTTCTGCATTCTCTTAAAGTTACTGTAACTGTTTATCATCTTCTTACAGATATTAGACTAAATGTTTAATGATATCTTAATAAATGTTTAGCGCCAGATATGAGCAGAAACTCGTGTGAGAGTGAGTGTGTCGCGTGCGCGAGCGCCGTGTGGGTCACGCGGAGGAAATAAACGCGATTTAAAGGCTTAAACTGAGACATTTCGGCTCAGGGTTTGAACATAACACACTAATAACACTTATGAATGCAGTCCATGCAGCATTAAAGTACAATAAAGGCGATAAACGCGATTAATAAGTGATTTGATTAGCAGGCCTTACATTGGATGATGCTAGTCGTTCCACAACTGGACGAGGAAAGGAAAGTGCGCATGTGCGGCGCAAAGAACTCTGGGAAACGCGCAGCCCACGTGATCGTGACGTGTGCAGCAAGGCAAAATAGATTTTTTTTATTGAATAAAAATTAACATTATGCGTTCGCGTTCGCTCAAATGCAGATATTGAACGTCATACAATGATGCATACACACACAAATCAGAAAAAGAACAAGAAAAAAGAGAAACAACAACAAAAATTAAACAATATTAATTTTATTAGAAAATAAGTGGAAACTTTGGGAACCACATTTCCTACATTTTATAATGACTTGAAAGTACACACAAACCTTTTGGAACAAATTATTTAAAACAAAAAACAAAACAAAAACATGTATCCTGAAATGTATATAACTATGTGATGTTTTTAATGTGTAACAATGCAATGCATTTAGTTCTTATGGAATTGAATAAAATGTATTTAAAAAAGAACAGAGTGTGCAAACAATTTGACAACACTAATAAAGACCAGAAGATAGTGAAGAATGCTTTATTAATGTGACTGGAAGAACCATGAGAGAACGCTCCTGATAGCGGAGTATATAGGCTATATCTCAAAGAGTACATGTTAAAATTATTATCCAGTACAAAATGTCGATTATTATTGTGTTTGTTTCCTTCTTGAGCATCAGTCCCTCGATGAACACATGATCTCAGCGTCATCATATACAGTCACTGTTGAGAAGATGCTGGAAAACCAAAGAAAATCATCTGTGTTCATACGCTCACGTTCTCTGGGAAAGAAGGAAAATTAGGCTTTTAAGACTTTTAATTTGACTGACACACATTTTTAAGAGGCCAATGGTAAACAAAACCAGCCCGAATATAACAAGTACAAAAATAAAATTAGTTAAAACATGATTTATATTTTGATTTAAGATGAGAAATAAGCAAAGCTTTTATCAGTGAAACGCGCGATTTAGCGGAATAAGCCCCGCCTCCTAAATAAAAGAGCCAATCATAGACCGTGTTCAGCGCGGCGCCATGACAGGTATGAAATCGGGGCTGTGAGGGATTATAGACTTCCTTAGTTTTTAATGGCATCCGCTGTAAAAAGATCCTAGATCACTTATTTTCCACAGCTGACATTTCTTGTAAACATGTTTGCAGTGTTTCGTCAGCAGAACAATTCATAAACACATTAAATAACAGTACAACCCACTGAAGAGATGTGTACTCCTCACAGCATCGCGTTCATTCCCGCGATAAATCAAAAATGGCGCTGCTGTGAATAATGTGGTTAGAAGCTCGTCACTGTTCTGAGACTCGCGCTCATGACTGCGCATGCGCGTTGACTGGTCCAGCCTGAAAAACGTAGTAAATGGTTATGATGATTAACATTTTGGAGACAGTTGTTGTCAGATTTTATTGGTGACTTAAAATCGCAAGCTTGGTGAACAGCTTTGGAGAATTTGATGTCGTTCAGAGAGATGACTGAGGCGTTTCCAAGATGGCCGCGAGTGGCATGACTTGGCTTTTCTCCACTGACATCAGACAGTTCTCAATTACAATCTCAGATGCTATAAAATAAAACGGTTAGTTTGTTGCTAAACAAAATGCAAATAGTACATTTAAAGCAACAGTTTAGACAGGGCTGCCAACTTTTGAGTTTAGCTTGGAGCGAGAATTATTGGGCGTTTTTTTACGCCATTTAAAAAAATAAAAAAAAATAAAAATAAAAAAGTACATCACAATAAGTGTATTGTGATTGTCAAAACATTTGGTAACTAAACAGAATTTCATTAAGTTTAGTGACAAAGTTATAGTTTTACGTGGTACATAGGCTACTGTTTTAAATATTTTGCTGGACATTTCACGATTTCAGTTCAGTTCAATTGTTGTGATTTGATTCCGATCTTGATTCAGTATTGATTCGTTTGGATAATTACGTACAGTAGGTAGGCCTACATGTACATTTTTCTTAAAATAAATCTCACCTAATGCTGTAAACATACAGAGAGCCCTGTCAGCTGGTAGTATTTAAGGTTAAAAATAACTTGAATATAATGCTGTTATAATAACGTTATATTTTAACGATACAAGTAAAAATATATGTAAAAGTGCACATATTTAGCAAAATACTCCTCTCTATAGCTAATTTTTCTAGCCAACTCATGTGCTATGGTCATTAAATGGCTTTCCTGAGGTAAATTTAACGTTGTTCTCCAGCTTTTGACCTCTTTCCGCGGTTGAAAAACACTGATTGATCGATATTATGTATGAGGAATATACATTTCGCCAAGTTGAACTGTATCTTTCAACATGCCTATTGTTCACTCGTGTTTATTTAGATGATCGGTTCACGTGCCGCTTGAACTGAGGCGCTACGATCGTTCACGTCACTTTTACAAGAGCCAAAACAGTATTTATTGTTTGAATTTCATAATAAAATTAATAGAATCTGAGAATTAGTTTTACATCAAAAGTGTCAATAGCGTGAGAGTGGGCAGCCCTGTATAGATATTATAATGTTAGTGTAACATTCAAACAGCCGCATGAGTAAATGAACCACATTCACAGGCGTGTAGATGTCAATCTCTTTATTATGAAACCAAGTCTAGGATGTCAATCTCTTTATTATGAAGCCAAGTCAAAAAAAAAAAAAAAACGTCTTCATGTCACGTTTATCTCTGAAAATAGGATCACATTGATTGAGGAGAGCAGATTTCATCTCAAAGTGTTGCATTTTCAACTCCTTCCACACAAATGTAAATCGTTCACCGAACACAACTAAACCTCCAAAAGCACTAAACCAATCAAGCTTCATTAAAAACTCAGTTGCACTTAGACAGAGGGAAGGGGGGGAAAGCTGACTTGAACAGAAGAGAACACAGAGACGGTGTGTGTGTTGCAGCAGTTCGAGCGGGTGTAAAGATGCAGGACTCCTGATGGTCATTATGTGGGAGGCGGTGGGTAGTACTGGTTATACTGACCGTATTGACCGTACTGACCCCAGGAATTCTGACCTCCCCACGAGTTATATTGCTGGAAGAGAAACAACAGATGGTTGTGAGTGTACAGTTGTATAAATAGGGTTCGCACAGGTACTGTAAAAGGACATTTTTTAAAGATGCAGTGTGTAATATTTAGGAGGATCTGTTGACAAATGCAATATTAAATACATAACTATGTTTCCAGTGGTGTATAAAGACCTTACATAATGAAGCGTTATGTGTTTATTAGCTTAGAATGAGGCGTTTCTCTACACACACCGCGGGTCCGCTTACATCCACATGTTTCTACAGTGGCCCTGAGCAGACAAACGCGTTTCATCACACTGTTGTTCTTCACGCGAGCTAAAGTCAGCGAATAAAACACTGACACAATGATGAAAAAGTAATAATAATATTCGTAATAAATCGTTTACAGAATAATTAAGTAAACCTAATTTCTTACATCTTTGTAAAGAAACCTCATTGTTTAACTGGCTACTCTCTGCTGTCTCAGACGACGACATCACTTCCTGTCGGCCAGCGTAACTTCTGCTGGGTGCAATTCACAACCTCACCACTAGATGCAGCTAAATGTTACACACACTTTGAAAGCACTAGTTTTTGGTTTTCAAGGAGTCCAATCAGAGATCTCCCAATCAAACAATATATAAACATTTGACCTATCAGGCAAAGAACCTGTTAAAGGACTAAGACATGGGAACAGTATAGCTAACATTCACATATCACAAGTCATATCGACATCGCAATATTAAACAATGTTATCGCACATCGCAGCTTTTCCTCATATCGTGCAGCCCTGCCCAAAGGTCTCAACTGCTGCCAGAAATCGTCGACATGATTATATTTTTGAAAAAGAACATGACCATAATCTTAGGCTGTTCTGTGTAGTTAATTTATCTCTTTTTCATGCTTGAAGAACATTTTTTTTTTTCTTTTTGAACTTGTAGTTTTGAGAGAGCAGTACTTTGATTATGGATACACACTTACTGTTTGCATTTAAAGTGTTATTTCAGTTATTTATATTTATTTTATTTATACTGTTTTATTTTTTTATGTTCGATTTGTGGAAAGGAGTTAGATTTCTCATGTGAAATCGTACAGGGGAGAAGCCAGATGGTAGAGTTTATAGCAAAACATTTTGCATTGTTTGCATGTCCTTTACTGCATAGAATTCATTAAAATAGAAGTAAAATAACATTCATTACAAGTTGATTTCAAAATGCACTTAAATTGTTTTGCATTTTGTGATTTTCAGTTGAATAATAGACTATTTTCCTTTCATATATTTCATCATTGAGGATTTCTTAAAAATTGTGTAAAAATCTCGTCTTGTCTCGTTCTCGTGAACCCAATCTCGTGTCTCGTCTCGTGGAGTAAGCGTCTCGTCACACCCCTACAAAGTAGCCATCTTATTAAATATGCACTCATTTGCATACATTTCCAAAACAGAAATCTGAAGACTGGATAAAGTCAGATTCATAATTACTATGTGATCTAGTTGATGTATTCAAGTTTTTATCCAGGGGGGGTTTTGGATTTCTCTTTTGCAGAAAATAGTCAACAGACTGAAATATGTTTTCAGGAATAACATGTCCTGTATATCAGGCGAATGATATGAACAAACCTTCAGAATATAGATATGAATAAAACTCTAGTTTGGTGTGTGTGAAGCTGCTGAAGTGGAGATTTATGACTCAAACACGCTGCATTTAAAAGTCCCCCTGTGGTGAAAATCCAGCTTTTAATAATGTATTAACTATTTTAAGACAAACCATATGTAAATTCATAGTCGACACCATTCCAGAGTATTTTCTCCATAAAGCAACACTAAGGAACGTTTCTCTGCGGTCCCCCTACAGGTTGAAAGTGTACCGCTGTCGTAAATCATTCTCCGCCCGCAGCCTACCGTCATCACACACGCTCACTGTTTACCCAGCACCGGCTTTGAATGAACGATGTCCACAGACAAGGTAGAGTATGTTACATGCTTTCATGAAAGTATGATGTATTGCAACATCAGAAACGAAGAAAAACTAAATGTCTATTGTAACGCTTGACATAAAGCAAGTCAAATTTGTAGTTTTCTTACCACTGATACGATTTTGGAAACATTATTTTAAGGTAAAAAATTTTCCTTAGTGTTGCTTTAAAACTGTATTGTAAAACTGTAAGTCTCTCGGCTCTGTCATACGTGAACAGTTGAGAAAGAAACCGCATGTTTGTCAGTTTTATCGGTGAATTCGGTCCTAAAGTGACATCAGCCTAATATTCCTACTGTTGTCCGTGTCATTGTGAATAAAAACAACAAAATACAGCTTTGACAAAGATAAAACTATATCTAATTTCTACAGTGAACAAATAGTGTTTTACATTTAGGCCTAATTATTCATGTCTGTACCTGAATACTGTTAGACTTTGTAACTTTATTTAGTTTTAATCTCTGCTTGTAATTTGTGTATTTGTTCTTATTTTATTACTGTCTGTTCACTTGTTTTTAATAATGTTAGAACTTTATCAGCTAGGCTAGTAGTTTCTGATGCGGTGTGATCCGATCCGTGGCTCAAAAACTGTAAATGATCCGAACCGTGAACTTTGTGATGCGTTCCAGCACTAGTAATAAGCACATATTCACATGATCCTGCGTCTCTTACCCGTTCTCTGCTTTCCTCTTTAACGTCTCCTGCTCCGTCTCGAGCCGCTGATGCTGTTCGTATGCCGCCACAAGCCTGCGGGTAAACAGTAAAGTTAAAGACAGCTAAACTAATGTTCAGGGTAAAGGTCTCTACACACTGAGGCAGAAATTTGCGCAGCTAAAAAATAAATACGACCTCACGTTGTGTCATTCACCTTTACACACTGCCTCGAAACATTCGTCAGTCATACATAAATTCAGATTGGGTTCGATTTTCTGCGTTTTCCGCATTCGTAGCATTTTGAGGTGTTTTGAATTCAGAGCCACCGAATGACGAATACGAAAAAACACATGAAGATATCGGACTCAGTGTGCAAGGAGCTTAAAGGTGCAGTCTGTAAGAATGGCAGCTAGTGGTCAAAATCGGTACTGCAGTCCAAATTCAACAAAGCTCGTTGTTTTAACCGCGGAAAGACCTCAATACACTCCGTTTTTCAAGTTCAAATCCTCCAACGTTAATCTACTAACTCTCCTGACTGCTTTGTCGGACAAAAATGGCAGATTCGGCAGATGATGATTGGTCAGATCACCTGTCAAACTCCCTGCGAAGGGTCTATTGACAACGAAAGCAGAGGACACTTACAGACTGCAAGTTAATGAGTAGATTTATCCACGTCTTAATATGCTTGTTCGTATTTTTAGATGGATCGAGGCTTTTTAGGTTGTGTGGAATCTGCCATCTCAGACCCAGTGTGTTCGTTTCCATGGCTACAATACGCTGTGTTTTCCGACAACTGGCATCCTGGGGTGTCGAAATACTATTGGCTGAACTGGCAGTGGACGGAGTCACACAGACCAAAACAAAAACCGACTGATAACGCGTAACATGTAGAACAATCAGTAAAATAACTGTAGAAGTGTTCTCCAGAGAAACGAGTGTGTGATCTGAGCATGTTTCCTGAATATCTGCAAACACATGGTGTTTCTATGCTTTAGTAGAGTACAAACGCTACTACACACAGCAGCTTTCAGAATAGAGGACAGTTACGTACACGTTGATGTCACTGCCGAAGTCCTCGAGGAACTCGACCTTGCGTTGGGAGAAGGTGACGCGTGACTCGAGAGGCATCGAGCTGTTCAGCGCTCGGTCGAAGCACGCGATGATCTCCGGCTCGTTCTGCTGGACGTCTCCGCTGTATCGAGCTCAAGCAGGTTCAGGTACAGCTTCGGGTTCGTCTGCAGGCGCAAACACAACACACACAGTCAAACCAGAGTGTATTCAGACACCTTCAACTAGTGATGCGTGTCACACGACAAATGAACCAAAGACTCGGAAGTTAAATTAAATATTTATGTTCCCTGTAAATTATCTTTGGCTGCAATATAATTATTTCTTAATTCAAAATATGATCAAGATTGCAGGGAATTTGGCTGTTAAAAGTATAACATTTAAAGCCACTTAAATGAACGAAATGACTCGAATAAAGATTTGTTCATTCTGATGAACGAGAGTCATGAAAATGATCCCAACTTCCCATCAACATTTCTCACATTATCAGTTTATTCGCTATAGTTTAGGAAATGGTGATAAAATATGAGCAGAACTCAGAGTTATGAACTCAGTTGATATTTGACTGGTTTTGTCCGTCCTTCTGTTAGACTGTCTCACACATGAATTATGTTGAATATCTGTCAGCTGTTAAATTTAGATAATACCAGTTTAGCTCAACCAATCACCAAGCAATTTTTTTATACTGCAAAAAAAATAATAAAAATTGACAATTTCTTTACAAAAATTGCAATTATTAAAAAAAATTAACTTGTCAAATTAAATGGATAATGCATTGTTATATTGGTGCATACAAATGAAAATACTTAAATATTTGTGTTCATTCAGCGAAAGTAACACGACCTCGTCTTTTTCGACGGCCTCCATCAGCACTTTCTTGGCCTTCCCGATGCTCTTCTGCACTTTGACCATCTGTCTGGCCAGTTTCACCGCGTAGAACGAGGACTCACTACTGTTCTTCCCGTTAGTGATGGCATCCCGCAGCAAAGCCTCGGCTTCGTCCATGTTCCCGTGCCGGCGCTCCAGACTCACCCGTCTCAACCTCACCATGGCCAGTCCTGGGACGCCCTCCTCGAACGCCTTCAGGATGCTCCGGGCCTCATCGATGCTGCCTGTCGGGGCACCAGATTTACAGAAATCAGTGTCAAACCACATGCATGCGGTGCACACACACATAAAGACATACTATACACACTACCAGTCAAAGTGCTGGATCGCTAGATTTTTGGTTTTTAAAAGAGGTCTCTTCTGCTCACCAAGGCTGCATTTATCTGATTAAAAATACTATTTTTTTGTTTTGTTAAATATGACCATTTAAAATAACTTTTCTATGTGAGTATATAGTAAAGTGTAATTTATTTCCTGTGATCAAACCTGCATTTTCAGCATCATTACTCCAGTCTTCAGTGTCACATGATCCTTCACAAATCACTCTAATATGATTAGATGCGCGAAAATTGTTTTAATCAGTTGTTTCCATTTTTTCAGGATTCTTTCATGAATATAAAGTTCAGAAGGACAGCATTTATTTGAAGTAGAATCTTTCTATTTCAAATGAACTGAAGACTGGAGAGTAATGATGCTGAAGCTCAGAGGAATAAATTACACTTCACTATATATTCACATAGAAAAACAGCTGTTTTAAATTGTAATATTTCACAATATTACTGTTTTTTTTTACTTTTAATCAAATAAATGCAGCTTTGGTGAGTAGAAGAGACTTCTTATAAAAACATTTAAAATCTTACAGATCCAGATTTTCTGACTGGTAGTGTGGTCAATCTCAACTGCATGATCATCATAAAATGTAACTTAAGGCACGGAAATATTAAGATATTATAAGCATTAACATCATCATTTTCTGTAAAGCTTTTTTGAAACAATGTGTATTTATTGTGAAAAGTGGGATAAAAATAAATTGGACTTGACAAATTACCAGATTTTCTGGAAAATAAGTCGCACCGTGTCAAAATTGAATTGTTGAGAGAGAAAAAAAAAAAACATTGTATAAGTCACATTTTATTACTGTTTTCAAATTATGTAAAATATCGGTAAAAACAAAACATTTGGTTTTCGCCACAGAATAAAACATTTTAAAAGATAATTGCAACTTTTTCATCTCACAATTGTAAGTTTACATCTCGCAATTCTGACTTTATTTCTCGCAATTCGATTTTATTTCTCAGAATTGCGAGATAAAGTCAGAATTGCGAGAAATAAACTCGCAATGAGAGTCACAATTATCTTTTAAAATGTTTTATTATGTGGCGGAAACAAGCTTCCATAGTAAACAGTTTAGTTCCCATCACTACAGAGAAAAAGAAGAAAAAAAACTAAATATTTAGAGCAGGAATGAAAAACATACAAGTATAAATGCCATTCACTATAAACGACAATATAAATGCCAAGCCAAAGCAAAACTAAGGCATTTTACAAATTTTGTCGCTAATTTGAAATATGTTCTTTGTGGAAATGTGTTATTTCAGGATTCCTCCATTTCCTCGAAAGGAACTTCGCTACGACGCAAGTCAGTATAGAAGAATAAAACATCATCAGCGTGCGCTAGTGGTAAATGAACAGCGCAAGATGAATCGCACTTTGGCATTTGTGGATTTGACGTGCGCTGGAAAAAGGAAGAAGTGAAAGAGGAGAATATGGATGTAGGAAAAGAGGCCAATTTTGCACATGGAGCTTGAGGCAAGTAGTTTTAAGTTTTGCCGTTGATCAATACGCCATTTTGTGTTGCATTTTTATCTACTTACATTCCAGAAAATACAGTACTTGATCTTTTAGTATAGTTTAAAGGGTTAGTTCACCCAAAAATGAAAATTATCCCAGAATTTACTCACCCTCAAGCCATCCTAGGTGTATATGACATTGTTCTTTCAGTCAAACAATCATTTATATTAAAAAAATATCCTGCCTCTTCCCAGCTTTATAATGGGAGTAAATGGTGACAGATTTTAATAAAGTGCATCCATCCATCATAAAAGAAATCAGCCATATGGCTCCGGGGTTAATAAAGGCCGTCTGAAGCGTTTTTGTGGGAAAAATACCCATATTTATACCTTTATAAACCATAATCACTGGCTTCCGGTAAACGGCCGTACGCGAGTCCGTTCACTCCCATTATAAAGCTGGGAAGAGCCAGGATGTTTAATATAACTGTGTTCGGCTGAAAGAAGAAAGTCATTACACGTAGGATGGCTTGAGCGTGAGTAAATTATGGGATAATTACAATTTTTGGGTGACTATCCCTTTAATACATGTTTACCAAGTCAACAGCGTAACGTTTTACCTTGCTGCTCCTCAAAGGCCGCCCAGAGCAGGTGAACGGTGGGTTTCTTGGGAAGGTGGACAGTGCACGCCTTCTTATAGATGTGCCGAACGCCCTCGGTGCTGTAGCTCTCCAGATACTTGGCATACTTCAGGAGAGAGAGAGAGAGAGAGAGAGAGCAACAGATAGGGAGAGAGAGAGAGCGAGAGAGAAAGTGAGAGAGAGCAACAGAGAGAGAGAGAGCGAGAGAGAGAGCGAGAGACAGAGAGAGCGAGAGAGGAGGAATAACAGAAGAAGAGGGAAAAGAACACATAAAACTTGAGCTTTCATTTCACATCCCCTGCACTGGTGAATTTCCACAAGATCGTTTTGAGAATTTCTGTTTTAAACCCATCAGCACCTTCATGGAACCAATAAGATAAGTTTCTGTAAGGTAGAAGGAGACGGAGAGGTGCAACGTAGTTGGCAAATGCTGCAGTCAAATCTTGTGTGGCAAAGCAGGCCATCCCCTAATATAACAGATACAGTCAAATATCAACGTTACACGCAAAGAGTGCAGCAAGTTTTTACTGTGGAAGTGATGATATCGTTGATGGGGAAGCAGAGGGTTGGACTGAGGGAATGGATGCGGGGGACGCGAGCGCGTGTAGCTAACCTTGATCCAGAACTCCTCGTACAGCGCGCAGGCGATCAGGCAGCGCTCGAACAGAACCACCACACGCTCCGGCGTCCCGTTCTCCAGCTCGAAGTCCAGGTACTCCCTCCAGTTGTGCAGCTGGGTCTTCTCCAGCGCCTTCACGTGGAAGTACGGGCGCTTGATCTGCAGGGGGGAACACAGCGCTCGTCAGATGTAATCAGGTGTGTGTGAGTGAGTGTGTGTGTGTGAGAGTGGGCGTGAGTGAGTGAGTGTGTGCGAGTGAGCGAGTGCGAGCGTGTTGAGAGTGAGCGAGTGTGAGTGTGAGCGTGAGTGAGTGTGTGAGAGTGAGTGAGTGAGCAGCGAGCGTGTGAGTGAGCTGAGTGCGAGCGCGTGAGTGAGTGTGTGAGAGCGTGCGAGTGAGAGGGCGTATGTGAGTGTAGTGTGTGGTGATTGTGTGGAGCGTGTGAGTGAGCGAGCTTGTGAGTGAGCGAGCGTGTGAGCGAGCGTGTGAGTGAGAGCAAGCGAGTGAGAGTAGTGTGTGTAGTGTGTGGTGATTGTGAGTATGTGAGTGAGTATGTGAGTGAGTGTGTGTGAGAGTGTGTGAGTGAGCGTGTATGTGAGTGTAGTGTGTGGTGATTGTGAGTATGTGAGTGAGTGTGTGTGAGTGTGTGTGAGTGTAGTGTGTGGTGATTGTGAGTATGTGAGTGAGTGTGTGTGAGAGTGTGTGTGAGTGTAGTGTGTGGTGATTGTGAGTATGTGAGTGAGTGTCTGTGTGAGTAGATTTTAACAAAAAATCAAACTGAAAACTAAATGTATTTCGCTGTGATTTCAATGCTTTTTAAAGTAAGTCTCTTCTGCTTTCCAACTTTTTCACCGGCCAGTTTGACTTCTAAATTTAAGTAACCGGACATTCAGAACTTCTAGTAGGCAAACAAAAAAAAAACAAAAAAAAAAAGATTAACTTCGTTATATATAGGGGTGTGCGGACATTCAGAACTTCTAGTAGGCAAACAAAAAAAAAACAAAAAAAAAAAGATTAACTTCGTTATATATAGGGGTGTGACGGTTAGTATATAACCGTGAGACCGACGGTTATAGTTGAACACCATCATTAGAACTCTATAACCACCAAAACCGTGATATTAAAATATTTTTTACAAACATTTATCGTAGAGAATATTTAAATACTAATTAAAAACAATTGTTAACAGTCCGTGTTATTAATGGTCTACGTCGTTTCCAACTGTATTTGATTTTTGCCAAGTACCCTCTGACTGACCGCCAATCATTTGAGATAGAAATAAAAGCTATGACTAGATAGTGATGTGCCATCATTATGAGATTTATTAAACAAATGAAAAGCATTTGCAATAATAAACATTAGCAATAATATACAACGTATCATTACCGATAACTGATCGTGCAGTTTAAATACCCCTTGACTGGTCCCAAACATGTTTGATAAAAGAAACATATAGTGTGTATATAGCCTAGATGATGTGTATTACATTTTAGCTCAAAAACAATTGTAATAAAAGATAGGATCACAAGATGCGCAATATATCGGGAGACATGGTTTTTACCACTTAATGAAGTTTTGCTTTGTAGAAAGCCTTTCTTTAAAGCGAATTTCATTTTGTACAAATTGTATCTTAATTTTAATAAATGTTTCATCAACCAATTGCATGTATTTAATAAATAAAAAGCAAATATAGCAGACAATATAATAACCGTGACATGGATGCGCCGGCGCGCCGCGTTCACTTGCATTGCATTGTGAACTAGAGCGCATCTCATCGTAAATGAATGAAATTCAGCGTAGGCCTATGCCTCATACATTAGCATTAAACATCCTTGCTGCATCCTTTCTAGAACAGACAAGGGCTTTCTTGCGGCTCGCATCAGCAGAGCATTGCATCATCCATAGACCGCAAAACAATCAGCGAAGGAGGGCGGGTGCGGCTTTGAGATTTGGTCAAAAAACAGTGCGGATGATGAGTTTTGTGATGCGGTTGCGGATGAAATAATACCCCATCCGCATATCTCTATCCATAACAACATTGAACACTACACAACTATTAATTTATTTATTTTTAATTTAGGTGATCAAGTAGCTAATCAGTGTCTGCTCGTTTATTCAAACTAAGTTGTCCTATAACAGACGAACGTCGCAACGGCATTAAAATTAAAGGCATAAACCTAAACAAGTTGTGTTCAAAATTTGAGGTTGATATCTCAATAAATGATCTTTCAGTGAGTGTTCGGCTGCAGTACCAACGCTTCCACTAGAGGAAACTCGTCTTTCATTTCCAATGCGCTCATTTCTGACCGCGAGGAGACAAGTATGACAATTTTTACAGGATCATTAAATCGGTTCGAATCATGTCCATGATTTTTTTGTGTTCACATAATAAGTGCCAAGACCTTTACCAAGTTTCATACCATTCCCGTGAAATAAAAAATAAAAAGCAAAACATTTTTGAGCACCAGAGGGTTAAACATCCATCATAAACACTCACCCCCTCCTCGAAGGCCCATCGCTTGCTGACTTCATGCTCGTTGTGGTTGAACACCTCCTGCCGAGTCTCGATCACCTTGTGCCTCATGTTCTCGATCTCCGTCACTCTCTGGAGGGCAAAACACAGCGTCCTGAGCGTCGCGTCGTGAAAGCGCAAACATTTTATCTCGTCTGATGTCCAGCTACGCAAAAGGTCTACGTCACCATGAGTTTGACAGAAACAGTACGGTTTGCACACCCAGTGAATCAGCTGTGGCCCAAGCCCCGGTGCTGGGAAGGGACGGTGTCATTTCGTCACGAGCCCGTCCCACTTTAAGCCCAAGTCCCTGATTGGATGCCAACCTGGACCCTCAGGTTTTCATTGGCTGCTAACGGAAAGACACCTCTTCAAACCTGCACACGTTTTGCTTGTCTCCAGGATCAGCTAGACGCCCCTGCCTACCTGTGCCATGTTTGATAACCCCACAGATGGCAGGTTGGCTCTCTTACCTTTGCGGGATCTGGCAGATCCTCCGTTCCCGGCGGAAGCTCTTCCCCAGGGGCGTCGTCTCCGCTAGGCTTGTTAGCATTAGCTAGTTCCACTCGCAGGGCCACGAACTCCTCCTCCGACAGGAAGTGCTTGGGGTTGTTGCTCTGCACGTGTTCTTTGAACCTGAACAAAGAGTCAAATTTAAAACCTGCACAAATAAAATAAACTACCGCATGACATCAGGAATCTCTCATTAGACGTGTTTCCATTACAGATTTGCGCAATTTTCTAAATGTCATGTTAAAATGGCCATTCTAAGCTAATACAAACATAACGGTTCATTATGTTAGGTCTTTATACATCACTGAAAACATTATGTATGTGATATGGCATTTGTCAACAGATCCTCCTAAAATATTACACAATGCACCTTTAATGCCATAAGGAACTTCTCATTAGCCGCGTTTCCATTACAGATTGCGCAAACTGATTTTTCCCGCCATAAATATATTGACCTGAAGAGTGAAAGCTGTATCATATACTTGGATATGATGAATATTACACTAATAGCCAAGCAAAATATCTATCTATATCAGACGGGCTGCGGCGTTAATCTTTCATGAAAAGATTGTTGAAATAAAATGTTTATTAGATATTCAGAGATTTGTTTAAATGATGTAGATGCGCATTTGCTGACTGTTGACAGTAAATGAGAAAGTATTTGAGCCTGATTGTTTGCCTTTTCTGTTACTTTTTCACATATCATTTATTTTATTTATCAGTTCTGTCAAACAAAGTATTAGATATGACTGACAGAGATCGTAAACTAATGAAGACGGAGAATGTGAGTCAGCGCTGTGTGATCAGTAGACGTGCCGGTATTCGGTAATGCGATAAATCGCGGTAATGAATATGTACGATATTGTTATCGCGGGCACTTCAAAATACCGTGAAAAATTATAGATCAGAATTTATATTTATAAAACACGCATTAGCTTAATTTCCATCAACCGCTTAAACACTGCGTGTATGCTGCGCGAAACACGTGCCCACTCTGATGTAAACAATCCCCACATGTAGAAGCACTGTGTGCATGCGGCGCCTGCGCACTCTAGTCTAATGTAAACAATCCCCACATGTAGAAGCACTGTGTGCATGCGGCGCCGTGCGCACTCTAGTGTAATGTAAACAATCCTCACGTGGAGAAGCATGGCGGAAGGAGGAACGCTGCCGACGATTTATCCCTATTCTAAAAGAAGGGCTGTCGACTCTACACATTCAGCGTGAGACTCACGCAATTTACACTTTTCACACGCTCTCGCGCCACACATCATTTTTTCACGCAGAGAAAAATCACGGAGCAAAGAGGACACTGACACCAACAGACTAGACAGACAGGCTACTTTTGATATGAAAACAATTCTCAGCTCTCAGGTTCTGTCCATTTTATTACGAAATTCAGACAATAAATACCGTTTTGTTGCTTGTAAATGTGGCGTGACCGATCGCTGTATCGCCTCAGTTCAAGTAAACCGATCATCTGTTACTTTTTATTTAAAGATACAGTACAACTTACCGAAAGGTATACCTCATACGTAATATCGATCAGTGTTTTTCAACCACGGAAAGAGGTCAGTAAAAACTGCAGGTGAACAATTATGTCACAGAACGTTACATTTACCTCAGGAAAGCCATTTAATGACCAGACCAGCATGTTAGTTGACGAGAAAAAATAGCTAACTTATAGAGAGGAGTATTTTGCTAAATATGTGCACTATATTACATTTGTATTATATTTTTACTTGTGTCATAATTGTTATTATAATGAAAACCAAATTATATTTTAATTTAATTTGTTAATTTTTAACCTTTAATAATACCAGCTGTCAGGGCTCTCTGTATGTTTACAGCATTATGTGAGATACATTTTTTCTTGAGAAAAATTAACATGTAGGCTATCTACTGTAGCCTACAGTACCTAATATTTATCCAAAGAGTCAATATTGAAATCAAATCCCAAGAATTGAATTGAAATCGTGAAAATGGTGTAAAATTCTGTTTAGTTACCAAATGTTTTGACAATCACAATTACACCTATTGTGATGCAAGTTGGGTTTTTTTCTACATCCCCCCCAATCCATCCGTTTCTCTTGAGCAATTAAAATATCGTGATAATACCGTATACCGTGATAAAAGCTCAATCAATTAATCGCAGCATGAAAATTTGATACCGGCACATGCCTAGTGATCAGGCGCTGGTGTTCTCAGAGCCGCCTGTCAAAATAAGTCCGGAGCGCCGTCAAAATAAAAGTCCTGCTTCCAACACATCGGCCAATCAGAAAAACTGATCGGCGATGCCGATATTTAAAAAATGCCAAATATTGGCCGAGCACTACATCTTAAGTGTTGAATGCGAGGTATGGTGCTCACTTCTGGAAGTGCTGTGAGTACAGCTGTGTGGGGATGCAGAGGATCCGGTCGTACACGGCGGTGACGTTGGCCAGCTTGTCCTGCTCCGTCTCCCAGGCGATGTAAGCCTCCCACAGGCGGTCCGAGCGGAAGTCCGTGCCACACGCCAGAACCGCGTGCTCATAGGACCTGAAGGAACACAAGCACAGCACTGAACAACGGCATATGCATCTGTTTTTTTTATTTAATAATCTTCGGAGTAAAGATCCGGCAGATAAAGATCTGTTTTTTTTATTTAATAATCTTCGGAGTAAAGATCCGAAATTCTCGTACGTAAAAAAATTAAATACGACGTCACGTTGTGTCACTCGCGTTCACACACTGCCTCCGAAACTCACGTTCTCCTACACTGATGTCCGTTAAGGGCTAAAAACTAAAAATGAACTCCCAAAACTTACTGCCAGATTCTGGAAGATTCAAACAGTGGCACAAGAGGATGTGGTCCTTCAAGAGTCACTCTCAATCTGCCTGTCTATAAAGCCTATAAACATACAGTCTTCATGGATCTTACTACACTTCAGCTTGTGATTCTCATGAAGTGGGGGACTCTTTCCCTAACCCGAGTCTGAGATCCCGATATCCTGCACTTCTGGAGACTCCAGGTAGTTCCAGTTCTGGAAAATGGTGACGCTGGAGACTAAAAGGGTCCTGATGGTTTCACACTTAATACTTCACCTTAATTCTGTCGCAGTTAACATGTGTCTTTTCTTCTCCACCTGTTTTTGTCTGACCCAATGAGCATTTCACTGTCCAATGGTCATGCTTTAACTGCAATGTCTAGTATTGCATCCGTCTCATGGGCATTTAATAATGTTTGACTTTTAAGTCTGAGTTAAATCTCTCTTTTTTTGTGGCTTATTTTACCAGTAAAAGATGACGTGCCTAATTATGCACACCTGAATATAGGCATTTTTCATTTCCAGCCAAACGATTAAATACAAAATGAATAGTAGTTAAGATTAATGTGGTTGGAATTAGTCAAATGTGCCTAAAAAAAATAATTTAAAAAAATCAACGTGCCTAATAATTCTACAGTGAAGAAATAGATCAATTTACATTTAGTCTTAATTATTAATTTCTATACCTGAATACTTCTGTTACACTTTATTATTTAGTATTCATCTCTGCTTTTATCAGTTAGGCTAGTAGTTTTTGATGTGGTATCGAAGACCTTCAAGTGAGCTTTAAGTAATAAATGAAAAGCAGAGTTACATCCCTAAATATATGTAAATTTTTGCTGATCCGAAAAATTATCCGAGGCTCAAAAACCGTAAATGATCCGAACCGCAAATTTTGTGATCCGTTCCACCACTACTCACATGTGACTTGTGAACCAAGAAGAAAATGCAACATTGTAACACATTACGTCCTGTTTCAGAACAAAGCAAACATGTGAAAACATGTCTATTTTAAGAAGTCGCGGTTTACACACAACAAGTTAAACTCGTCTATGAAACTCCTGATGTTCTTCCGGTTAGTGCACTTACGCTCTGATGCGGTTCTCCGCCTCCCCGTCGCTGGTGTCCTGGTTCTCTCGCAGGAACGTGATGTAATGAAGCCACAGGTCCACGCTGAGGGGGATGGCCTGAAGACCTCGCCGGTACACCTGCAAACATTCACATTGGTTCATTTCTTTTTAAAGCACCTTTATAGAGCAGGGTATACACAGGAATCATGGGAGTTAAATGTAACGCATTTTAAGAGCCGTTTTAAAGGGGTCATTGGATGCAAAATTCACTTTTATATGCGATCGGATGTCGCGCTGCTATGTTTTCAGTAAGGTCCAAAAATAGATTGAATGTCAGTCAAAATTTGGTTTTCATTAAATTATTATTCTATAGGGCTGGGTATTGACACAAATTTCACAATTCGATTTGATTTCGATTCACAAGCTTGCAATTCAATTCCATTTCGATTCCATTCAAATTGATTATTTTGGATATCAAGCACAATACATTGCAAATTTTCTCAAGGAAAACAAATCTCTTCACTATGCTGTAAACTATGGGAGTCAGTGGTAGCCTATAGGCTTCATTAGCCTACTATAATATTGAAGGTAAAAATTAACTGATTTGTATACAAACACTTAAAATACACTTATTTATTTTTATATGGTGGCTGTCATAAACTTTCCAGATTTATTCAAACATGCATTAAATATTGAAGAACATTAAAAATTATAATGAATATGTAATATGATGCATATATTTAACAAAATGCGCCTAGCTGACTAACGAGTTTATGGTCACTGGATGTGGTTTTTCTGAGGTAAATGTGACGTTACATGACATTGTGTACTGACGTCTTTCCACGGTTGAAACACTGATTGAGCGACTCCATGTCACATGATACGGACTTCGATAAGTTGTACTCTCTCTTTTAACACACTTTCAGATGCTCATTCATGTTTATGTCGCGCAGTAACTGGTGTTATTAAGGCGGAGGAGAAGATCATGTGCTTCTCTAGAGCTGAGCCAGAGCGATCTCACGCCACAGCGACAAAATGGTAATTATGCTTTTGAATTTCGTAAGAAAATGGACGTAATTTGAAATCTGAGACTTTGTTTCATATCAATAGTAACAAAGCCCAAAGATTGTGATTTATTGGATGTGATGCAGCACTACATGTTACATTCATTCATCAACTGAGAACAGGATGACTAATCGATTCTTGGGATTTAAGAATCGATATCGTTTCGTAAAAATGAGAATCGATTAAAATCGAGAAATCTATATTTTTTTACCCAGCCCTATTATTCTATAACATCTTGTCTCTCATCTCTGAATATATCTTGGCCAAATTCACTAGTTTAGTGCAGAAAAATAGTGATTTATAGTGGCAAGCTGAAGACTGTCTTCCTCTTCAAGAACACGCACGGCAGAGCTGCCAGGAGAAGCCCATCGCTCTCCTCCTCTACACTACACAGACAGCTCACCTATCAAAATACCCACATAACAGAATAAAGGTACATCAGTGTGCGTTTCCCTTGATCAGACTCACCTCATCAGCCATCGGATGTACCCATGTTTCCTCTCAATATCAGCGTATTTCTTCCAGTACCCATAACAGTAAGGATAGTGCAGGAAAAACGCATCGAATGCCTTCCTTGAAGCCACCAGGTGGTTCTGCAACAGAAGAAGTGCTGATGAATGCTTGTGATGCTTCGGTATTAAAGGGTTAGTTCACCAAAACACTGAAAATTCACTCCAAACCCATAAGACTCGTTTATCTTTCAAACACAAATGAAGATATTTTAATGAAGTCTGAGAGATTTCTGTCCCTTCACCAAAAACATTCATAAAGAGATTATAAAATAAAACTATGAATGGAGCAAGTCTTCTGAAGAAACCCAATCGGTTCATATTATGGGATGCACCGGTGTGAACGTTCAGCCGATACCGAATAATTATTTATATTTGAAAGCCGATAACCTATATGTTGGCCGATAAATCTAAATCCACATTTTTATTTCATTTTTGAAAATCTGATTACAAAAGCCACGTCCCAAACACACAATTATAAATGTTCTCATAATAATTTTATGAAGCTGATATTGACAGACTTGCGCTGCACGTGTTGCACTTTACTGTATTATCATTTTTGAAGTGATTCCAATCATATTTAAAGTTATTCAAAACCATGTTGAACATCTGAAGTGTCTCAGCTGAGGGAAATAATGCATTATTTATAGGCTTTAATACATCGGCCAAATTTTCCACTAATGCACTAAGGCAAATTTTGCCACCACTAATTTATATGATGATCTGATTTAATTTAGGCTTTTACTCGCACATAAACATTGATCAGCGAACGTACATAAAGCACTCACACATGGTAAACAGAAGCTCAGCTGTACTGGATGCACGATCTCTTCTGTATTGTGATATATTGTGAGACCCCTAGTGAATAAACTTTCAAAGGAGGGACTTTATCAAAAATATCTTAATGTGTGTTTTGAAGAGTATATCCTCAGTGATTTACCTCTTGCTCCACGTACTGCAGAAGGTAGACCCATCCTTTAAAGTCTTCCGGATTTCTTCCACGACCTTCGAAAGACGCTCGTATTCTGTGGGAAACTCCGGTTCTTGTGGTTCTGTTGGTTCTGCTGCTGTTTCGGCTCCTGGTTCTGCTGGTTCTGCTGGTTCTTCTTCTTCTTTGGGAGCGTCTTCCAGCTCCATATTGGAAGGGCTCTCGGAGTCTCCCGTCTGTTTCACCGGATCCGGCTCCACCGATTGGTCCGCGACGTCTCCGTTCGATTCCGTCGGCTGCCCGTCAACCGGGTTTGAGTTTTCCAGGACGGGATCTGAAGGACTGGTCTTCGGGTCAATGTTTTCCGCTGCGGATTTCAGATGCTCCAGCGAGAACAGCTGTAACTGTTCCACGGCGGACTCGTGGGTTTCTGGTTCTGGGAGAGGGGGAGCCGGTGCCGTGGTCCAGTCGGGTGCGGTCGGTTCTGAGCCCTCCATCGCAGACGAGTCCCCGTTATCAGGGGCGTTCGTGTCCAACATCCCGGTCATGGGCTCAGCTGAAACAAACCGATGGGAAACCGTTACGTAAAACAGGTCTTTGACCCCCAAACATGATCATCATCATTGAAGCGATGCGTTTTTGTGAGAGAAAAAATATCCATATTTATTTCTGTTAAATTAAAAAATATCCTGGCTCTTCCAAGCTTTATAATGATGCCTTAGATTTTGAAGCCCAAAAAAGTGCATCCATCCATCATAACAGTAACCCACACGACTCCAGGGGTTAATGAAGGCCTTCTGAAGCGACGCCATGCGTTTTTGTAAGAAAAATATCCATATTTATAGCGTTATAAACTATAATCACTGGCTTCCGTCAACGTCCGTACGAGAGTCTAGTTCGGCGAGTGTGACCTCTGACCCGACACATGACACATGAGTGGCGTGACGACCAAAGCAAACAACAAACTCAAGCTCCTCCCACATCTCTCTTTAAAAATTCTCATTTTAGACTTTAAATTATGACCAGGTTTATTTTTTTTACTCTATCCTCTGCACTTCCACGTTCGTCAATACATGCGTCAGGTCTGAGTCACTTCCACTAGAACTAAACTCACATATGGCCATTACCAGGAACAAGTCATTAAAGTTATAAATATGGATATTTTTCTTACAAACACGCTTCACTTCAGAAGGCCTTCATTAACCCCTGGAGTCGTATGGTTTATTATGATGGAGGGACGCACTTTTTTGGGCTTCAAAATGTAAGGCTCCATTTACTCCCATTTTAAAGCTTGGAAGAGCCAGGATTTTAACATAACTCAATGTTCGGCTGAAAGAATAAAGTCATATTCACCTAGGATGTCTTGAGGGAGAGTAAAATATGAGGTTATTTTGATTTTTCTGAAGACAACAATCATCTCATAATACTTTTGCTTGCAAAATATGTCAGTTATAATGTAATATGCGCTATTAGCACAAGGTAACGCCCAATTTTCACAGATTTTAAAGCTTTGAGTTTTCAGCCTATTTAAACAGCAGGCTTGATTTATGAATGAATCTACAAACTCTGTGCAAACCGCAAGTTTACATCAAATCAACTCAATGTTTTGTAATGTTAACTATGTTTACATCAAATCAACTCAATATTTTGGAATGTTAACTATAAAAAAAAACTTGAACATAAATTAAAACTTCAAAAACCTTGAGAGTTTATTTATGGTTATATTACATGTTTGTCGCGTTTCCTGATCAAACGACACACGATGGTTCGTCGAAGTTAGTTTGCTAAACAATAGTTAGCCTACTGATCAAAACAGGCTTTACAACGCGTTCGATTTGTTTTAAAAGGCTAATCAGTTTTCAAACCAGGAAAATATGATATACAATTATGAAAACGTTTTCACACTAGCGTCGGTCTGGTTTCGGCCTGCTCTTTTCACGCGTTAGCTGAACTGCTAACGACCCGACGCCGTTGGTTTACCTCAGAGTGTTCTAGAAAAGACCGCGCGCGCATCGCGGGAAATACACGGAGAAAAGGATACTTACCAGAATCTTCCATGAAACTGGGTTAAAACGGCAGTATTTGCACAACTTCTTCGAAGTTTTTATGCGGCTGATAACATGTGGTCGAACGGCCGCGCTCTATCGTATCAACACCAGCTGCGACGAGGAAAGGACACGAATGCTTTGCGCATGCGCACTGCGCTATGAAACTCAAAACACAAAATAAAAGGCGCCGCGGCCCAATTATTATTATTATTTTTTTTATAAATTTTTTTTAATGTTTTTTACCAATTTGGGATAAATAAGAACGCCCATTTCCGCCACATGATAAATAAATAATGCTTAAATCTTGATTATGACATAAAAAGTCAAAATTATTGAATACTAGATGCGTCATAATTTTGACCTTTTTTGTCATAACTATAACAAAAATGTCGAAATTGTGACATAAAGAGCCATAGTTATGACATACAAAGATAAAAATCATGACTTTTTATGTCATTGTGAATTTTAAGCCAGAAATTCTACTTAATCTGCATTCACATCTAGTCTTAGTCACATCTTGTCTATTTTTGTTGACTTTTAATACATTGTAATGTCTTGTTTTGTTCTTCTCTGTTTCATTTGATCTGTTATCTTATGGTCTTTTATTTTGTATTGTGCAGCACTTTGGTCAGCCTTGCTGTCATTAAGTGAGCTTAACAGATCAACTGAACTGAACTGAATTCAACTCAAAAGTATGAATTACAGAAGCATTATGTGTGGCATTATTGGGCTTCCATAAGATCCATAAGATTAGAGTAAATTTGACGTTTATTTGAAACACCTGACATCAAAGTGTAGTTACAGCACTATGAAAATTATATTTGCGGTAAATGTATAAATGTATAGGCCTTGTGAAACAATATCAACCTGCGTGAATGAAACTGACCCTAAAAAAGGCCCAAACCCTTTTTTTTATTTTTACTTCATTTAGCACTTCTGAAATCAGTTCACTGCATATTAAGAACATGCATCCTGTCTATATGTGTTATATTGGCACAGAAGCTTTACTTTTTTGTTAAGATGACCTAAAACACAAGATTTTCTTTCATTAATATTAAACAAAATATATTGTATAAACACAGTAGGCTAGTATATTGAAAGGTCTTATTATGAAACTGATATTAAATATTGTATTACTTAGTTACAGCAATAGTCCTGTTTTGGTTGAACTGAATAACTGATACCAGAGTATTTTCAAGACCTTAGTTTTTACATTATGATCAACATTTCAAACTATTCGGAAATAAAGGTTGGGTTTTTACAGTTCATGGATGTAAATCTCCTCTTGAGTTCAGGGTTAATAAATAAGGAAGTTCTTTTTGACATGCAAATAACACAGACATCAACCATTCATAGCTAAATGGCTGGTTAATTTACTTGCTACACGTGTAAAAGTCCATTTTTCGGGGAGAAAGATGCAAATATGTATTTTAAAGGTTTGCGCGGAAATTTATGATGATGTTCAAGGCATTTTTTGAAATCGATGGCACGTCATAAGCTCCGCCCTTTTAACGTAAAAATGGCGCCAGTGAGGGATTGGAAGGACAGTTATGCAAAAACTCTCCGGTTTATGTGGTCGAATATTAAAAATGTTTATTTGCAATGAATATCTGAGCGGGTATTTTAAAAAGATTTGCTTTTAAAAAACCAACACAATTATATTCTTCCGAGTCTCAATGTCGTCCATTTCATTCATCTCGCGCTTATGAATCCTACTATAGCGAAGGCTCACATTCATCTTTTGAATATTAATTAGATCATGCGTGCGACCGTTGCTGGATTAATAATTAAAGGGACAGTTCACCCAAAAATGAAAGTTCGGTTATCACTTATTCACCCTCAAGTTGTTCCAAACGTATGAGTTTCTTTATAAAGATATTTAAAAACATATTTTAAAGAATGTTGGTAATCGAACCATACTATGGAAAAATACTATGGAAGTCAACTGTCTGGTTACCAACATTGTTTAAAATATATTATTTTGTGTTAAGCAGAAGAAAGACATATTTTCATGGGCCAGTTGCATAAACATAGACATTAAGATCTGGTTTATGACGTCTATCAGTTATTCAAGGCCCTTCAGTCTTTTCAATATCAAATTAAGCCAAGTTTTTATGTAACTGATTTAAACAAGTTATGAACAGTCTATAGAAAAACAAACTGTTGTCTAACTTGTAAGACTAGTCTTAGCAGTTTATGAAACCGGCCCCAAGACATTCTTTTATCTTGCTCAATTTATATTTTCTTGAAAGCTTAAGTTCGACATATAACTTTTTTCAGAATAAGACATGTTTTACACATCTGCAGTGTTGGGTAAGTTACTTTTAAAATTATTATATTACAATATTGCATTACTCCCTTAAAAAGTAATTGTGTTGCGATACATTACTTTTGAATTTCTGAAAGTGAAACCTAAGCTCTGTGTATTTCACAATGAGTTTATTTCTTATACAAATGCCCTTAAAATGATGAAAAAAAAAGTTTTGCTATAATAGAGGAATATGACTGGAAAGTAAACCCTAGCCCCCCCTTCATTTCCCCCCCTTTCTTTTATTTTCTTCTTTTCTGTAATGCACCTGATCCTATTGTCATAGTGTAATTATATATTTCCGTTGCCATGTTGTTTGTACATGACATATTGTAAAAAAAAAAAAAAAAGGGGGAAAAAAGTTATATTTCCTTGTGGAAAGCTGTTGCAGTTCTTTGATGTGTGGAGATGTTGCTGTTTGCTGCATAGTGGCCAATGCAGATAAAGAGCCTATAAAACAACATATATTTACACACACACACACACATATATATGACCATATATTATAAACACAAACGTTTATGCGATTAATCGCAACTACCACCAACACTGTTATTATGTGTAATGCGTTATAAAATATATTTAGATCTGTACAGAGAAACCTAAATGATGAATTAATAGGTATTAACTTAGCTTTATATAAATATATAAATGAAACCAAGGAGACTAGCTTTTTTTAATGTGTAATCAGTTCAATGGCAAATGCCAGTCTGTTGAACATTAACTACGACATACTGACGCAGCCACTATCCGTCCAATGGTGAAACACGCCTCATGAATATTAATCAGCAGAGCCTTCGCCATAGTAGGAAGCGAACGCCAAATGGCGCAGTGCGCGTGAGCTAGTGATGGGAAGTCCGGCTCTTTTCAAAGATTCGGCTCTTTTGGCTCGGCTCCTTTAGAAGAGCCGGCTCTTCAAAGGCTCTTCATTTAGTATCACTCGGAGCTTTAACTATTTTAGTCCAATCTAGCAATTGTGAATGATTTGTGTGTTGGTAAGCAATATTTGATTTAGTGTTTTCATAAAAGCCTAATTTTTTTAATGCATTTTTTCGTTACAAAAAATCCACAGTTACTATTATTTAACATTTTAATACAACTTTAATTGAACACAGAACCACAGCAAACAAATCAAATAAATAAAGGCAAAAAGTCTTAACATTAGCATTTAAACTACACTCGCTCTCTTCGGAGCGTGTGTCCCTTGGTGTGATTGTAGTCTGTCCTCCCATGGGATTGGCCGCATGGTGTGCGCCCATCCAAATAAAGTCCCGTCCCAATAAAGATTCGGCTCTTCTCGTTCGTTACAAAGAGTCGGCTCTTTGGCTCGTTCGCGAACGACACATCACTAGCGTGAGTGAGAAAGCGGAAGTAGCGGCTGAAGCGGGTCCGCACCTTTTCCGGTAATACCGAGAGGAGAATCAACACGACCGGGTCCGAGAGAACCAGGACCGGAGAGAACCGAGCCGGGCCGCGTGATATACGAGGTGAAGCGGGGGTCACGTTCAGTACGCGTACGGAAACTAACGTACGAGAGTAAAGTTAGTTGTGTTGGACACCCCTCCCTTTTCTCATCCGCTTTCTCTTGTGTTTCAGGGACAGAAGAGGGGAACTAGGAAGAGAGGGTTTGTTTGGACCAGAACCAGAACTGATGATCTGAAGTGTGTGTGAAGGGAATGAGCGCGAGCGAGCGGCGACCCGACAGTCGGTACACAAGAAGGAAGTCAGAAAGAAAAGGCCTATTTTTGTTGTTTCTCCATGCATGTTGAGGTCTGCTCAGTGCAAACTCACAAATCCCAACTGTATTAGATCCAGGTTTTTTTTTTTTTTTTTAAGGAAAAGCGTTGAGTCATATGTATTTTTGTGAAGCTGCAGGACCAAAAAAACACACTTTTTGCAACATACATACTATATATGCACAGCCAACAAAATGGGGAAGATGCTTTCCAAGATCTTTGGCAACAAGGAGATGAGAATATTAATGCTCGGACTCGATGCGGCAGGAAAAACGACGATTCTTTACAAACTCAAACTGGGACAGTCGGTCACGACCATCCCGACCGTCGGGTTCAACGTGGAAACCGTGACGTATAAGAACGTGAAGTTTAACGTGTGGGATGTTGGCGGTCAGGATAAGATCCGGCCCCTGTGGCGACACTATTACACCGGCACACAAGGACTGATCTTCGTAGTGGACTGTGCGGATCGGGACCGGATCGACGAGGCCGACAGGAGCTTCATCGCATCATTAACGACCGCGAAATGCGCGACGCCATCATCCTGATATTCGCAAACAAGCAAATCTCCCCGACGCCATGAAGCCGCACGAGATCCAGGAGAAACTCGGTCTGACCCGGATCAGGGATCGCAACTGGTACGTTCAGCCGTCCTGCGCTTCGACGGGCGACGGACTCTACGAAGGGCTCACCTGGCTCACGTCCAATTATAAATCATAATGCGAGTCAAAACTTAGAAGCAATTAACCAATAACTCGTTGAGTTTTCTTTTCTTTTTCATACGCCCGTTCTTTGCTTTCTTTCAGCACTCTGTATAATCCTTCTGTTACGTCTCGAATGTTCGTAAAGTAGTGCCGTGCGACGATTAATCGCGATTAATCGCATCGGAAATAAATGTTGTGTTTGCATGTGTGTGTATACATTTAAGATTTATATGTAAAATATTTATATATAATATAAATGATGTATAAATATGCAAATATTTCTTAAATATATACATGCATATGTGTATTTATATATACTCAATAATATTATGTGAGTAGAAACTTGTATTTTGGATGCGATTAATCGCGATTAATCGTCGCACGGCACTGCCGTAAAGTATTACTTAATTCAGAAGCTGTGGGAAGGTTTGTTTTTCGTTTTGTTTGTGTTTTGTCTGAAGATCCAGTTGTTCTAGTCCTGAAATGGCAGCTTGTTTGTTTACCTCTGTGCCATCATCACTTATATACCGAATGTATGAGAATAGCTGCAGTGCAGAGCATTCAAATAAACACCAAACCAAGCAGAACCCGTGTGTTTTCCATGAAGATGCTGAGCGTTTGAGTGCATTGCAACACTTTCCCCCTGAGCTGCTGGCGATGGAAAGCCAGGAGAATTCTGGGTAATGAAAACAAGTCTTTCTGAACTAACCCGTCTATGAGAACCGGTCCCGGTCCTGGTTCTGGTGCCGGTTCTCTCTAAACTGCTCCAATCACACCGAGTCTCTTATGTCTCATGATAAATTAATCTCTGTTTTATTATTTTGACTTCTATGTTATGCTGAAGAAATAATAAAATCTGTATATATATATACATCAAGTATAAGTGATTGTATCGTCTTGACTTGGAAGAACGTGGCAGTGCCTCGAAACGCAGAATTCAGGTTAAGTTTGTCGGTGAAACCAGAACTGCTTGTTTCAATGTTACAGTTTCGGAAGTGTTTCATTGTCACGCGCAGAATGTCGTGAGTTTTGTGTGGGATGTACGATAGATCGCCCACCGTATCGGTATCAGCCGATATATGTTCATTTTTAATGTTATCGTCCTGATGAGAAGATGTGGCCGATATATTAAAGCTGATAATGTATTATTTCCTTCTGCTGAGACACTTCAGTTTCGCATCTATTTAAACATGTTTTAAACCCGAAACATAAAAATTGCAAAAGTCGAGTGTTCATCGGAGGCGTCCCAGACTGCAGGACTTTAGTCGCACTTGAACCACGAATGCACACGACAAATTTTATGGATTAATTTTGTGGTTGAAATTTTAAAAAGTAACAAATTCTTCCCTGTCGTGTTATTTTGACCCCCTTAGGAATGAATGGAATGCGAGGAATGTGTCAGTTCACATAGAAAAACCTAAAAATGCTCAAAATTCAAACTAAAACTGCTCAACTTTACCACAAAAAATGATTTTATAATGTCT
>FLSR01000263.1:77939-92333 GCA_900092035.1 Leuciscus waleckii | reverse complement strand
AAATACTCAGCAATGGTGTCGACTTATGAATTTACACATGCTTTGTCTTAAAGCAGATTAAAAACACCACATAGACACATAAACAACATTAGAAGCTGGATTTACTCCACAGGGGGACTTTAAAAGTAATTAATTAAAACTATAACGTTACCCCGTGCTGGGATGCTCCTCTACATGATCCTTTATGGGTCAATATTGAACCTTTTTGCATTATTATCAGTATTTAGAATTTTGTCTCATAGATCTTCTGTCCTGTAGAAACGGTTCCTCCTATAGTGTGTGTCATAGTGTGTGTGTTATAGTGTGTGTTATAGTTACTCTTGCATTAGAAAACACACTAACGTGTTCCGGTTTTCCGAATGTTTCTGGGAGGATCTTCCACTCAACCTTATGGAATGTTTGGGATGTTCCCGATGTTTTCCTCACTCATTTTCACTCCCGCTTTTGTTGATCAGTGTCTTATAAACACAGAAATCCCAGGAACTTCATATCCGAGCCTTTTTAGTGTTTCTTGAGTCGAGCTGAAACACTGCAGCTCTGATGTCTGTGATATCAAGTGTCGAGAGTGAATGTGTGTTTTCATTACTTTAAGTCATCAAAATTATTTTTACTGTACATGAGACTACAATTGATTATAATTCAGTTTAATACTGTAAAAACTTATCTGACTACATGCCGTTGGATTGTACTTAAACATGTAAAGTCATCATGAAACAGAAGTTTCTCTGTTCTCCTCTATATGTGTTATTATATCATAATCATAATCATATCTGAGTGAAACAAGAGCAGATGTGGGTGGGGCTTGATCGTGTCTGTGGGGAGCTGATTGGATGGATGGATGGCTGTGGTTTGCTATTGGCTGATCTCCTGTGAGTGACAGGTTATAGCCCCGCCCACATCATCAGAGAAGAGAAGAGATGCTGCAAGAGGAACTGATTCTCATTCAAGATTTGTTTCCATATTTGTATTGATATTTAAAATTTGTTTTACTTTTTGTATTTTCCATTTTAATTTTAGTTAAAGTTTTTGTCATTTTGTTGTCATTTTTTTTAAAGACATCCATACAGTTTTTATTAATATTTTGAATTCAGTTTAATTTTCCATTTTAGTTATTTAATTTGTATTAGTTAGTGTTTTTTGTAAACATCTATTAATACTTTTTGTTTGAGTTTTAGTACATCAAGTTAAAATAAATGAACGTGTGAAATCTTGCCTTGGCAACTTTTACTATTTCTATTTCAAGTAACAAAAATATTTTTTATTTTAGTTTTATTCTTAGTTAAAGTGCAGGTCACATGATCTGAGGAATCGTTCATGTCTGAGAGTTTGGGTTTGTTGAGATCACTAACATAAAAAGCTATATTGATGAACTCATATTTACTGTCATCTTGTGGTTATTCTGTGTCTGTTTCATATTTCTGTTCTCAGAGCTGCTATTATTATTATTATTATTATTATGTTCTCTTTCCCACAAACAATCAATCCCTGGGAAAGAGGAAATCTCTGAGCTCAGTTTCCTTCCTTCCTGTTGCAGGAATGCTGAAAACATGCTATAACAATCATAAATGTGCAGCGATTCATAACTCTTAGTCACGCATTCAAATCCAGAACTGAAGATGCAATAACACTCACATCGCTTACAACTAAATATATGAAATATCTGAACATGAATCTCCCAAAAGTGACTTTTTACACGAAAACAAACAAAAATATGAATATAGTATTGATTTCAGTAAGTTCCCATGATTCACACATAAACCATTTCAGCTTTGAGCTTCATCTTTTTAAGTTAATAATACTCAAAATGTAATTACAACCACTTCATGTTTTATATTAATGACCACTTTAGGACTGGACTTTATTTAAATAGTGAGAATAGCCCAAAAAAGTGAATTTGAGTTAGTATTTATTATAAATATTAGTCAATTATGATATGGAAATTTAAAAAAACAAAAAACAAAGAAAAATGTGTGTCGCCTACAACAAAACTAAATTATGCAAACAATATTTTTTTTAAAAAAAATGCATTAAAAAACAATCCTTTATTAAATAAATAAGTGGTTTACATTAATTTTCTCTTTAATATTAATAATTATATGATAGGCTTTTACATTTGCAGTATTTGTTCGATGTGCTCGACTATTAAAACACAGTTCTTCAGCGATATTTAGTCTCTTCTCTATGATCCGCGATGCTAGACTCCAGAATCATCAGACACATTCTTACTCTGTTTTACAGTGACGTAATGTTCAAAGGCAATCCGGGACACGTCATTGCGCGCAACGCCGAGGGGTGCGCGCGCCTCACAGGTTTATGAATGAACGCACAGAACGTCACCTTAATCCTTCACTGATGTCGATCACACACACTATCCGAACAAATATGACAGAGTCAGTGATCTAGCACCAGGCTGGCGTTTATAAAGCGCGCGTTAGCATCTCGCGTCCCCCCCGCGCCTCACATATGGCTCGCGCCACTCCGCCGCCTCTGGACCAGATGAACGGATTCGCTCCGGGTTCTTCACGCGCTATGATCCAGCGAAGAGCCATGCGCTCGAGACGCGATTCCCGCGCGCGTTCCGTGTAAACCCGACGCTCTTCACCAACGCTTGATCGGTTCTGCTGTCCGCGGCTCGACCCGGCTCTGTGACACCGAGAGTGTGTGTGTGACTAGAGGAACAGTGTGTCCAGTCCCATGTTGCACCGAACCAGCACGAACATGCCCGCTCAAAAGATCCGGTGAAATACGGCGAACTGGTGATCCTCGGGTGAGTGATGATGATGAGATGATGGTGATGATGATGAAGCGCATTTACTACAGCGGCGCCGGAACTGTGACTCACAGTGTTGGGTTAAAAATAACCCAGCGAGTAACCCAGCTATGGGCTGGTGTAGCAGCACCTTCACAACTGTGGGTTATTATAACCCAGTGCATTGGGTTAAAAGTAACCCAACAGTTCAGTTAACTATTTGTTTTTATTTATGACATTACTTTAATAAATAAAATACACTTTGTTTGTTTCGAAATGCAGATTGTTTATTTGTATAAAACAATAAATAGGCTATGTCTCAACAGATATATATGTCCCAACTAAATATTGGGGAGTCCAGCATTTAATGTAAATATAGCTTACATAATTGTGTACATAAAGTACAAATACACAAGTGTACTTACAACATTATATTTAACCCAACAGCTGGGTTATTACTGGAAATTACGCAACGATTTGCAAAGTTTTTGGAAAAAATGACCCAACATAGTGACCCGATAGTAACCCAACGGTTGGGTTAAAAAAAACGTTTTTTACATTGTATACAATGTGGCAACATTTAAATGAATTTGTTACAGTTTGGCAACATTGTTGCATCACGGTGTGATAGTTGTGATTCGATCTGACCTGCGATTTATGCTATTATTAAACCAAACTGACTTATACATCACATTTACATTATTACAGATCAAGTATTGTATTGTTGCGGCTCCATTATGCTGATCGCTGATGAACTGTTCAGAAAGGAGGGCAGTGAACCTGTTAATGGAGTTATTATTAACTGTTAATGAACTTATTATTAACTAGTTCTCGACCGATATTTACACAACGATGCTGCCGATATACACATAAAAAACTATTTGATGATCGTAAATAAGGTCTATATAGGAAATGTAGACGAATGCACTATGCAAACATGTTTAAAAGACAGATGGAGTGATGTTATTGATCTGATCTAAATTAGTTTCATATTTGATGGATTTGCAAATTGCATCATTGATTCTGATCAGCTGCTGAAACGAGCTGTAATGTATAGGTGCTGTAGAAATAAAGCAGATTTGACTTGACATGCATAGATTCTGTAAATTAAGCAGTTAATCTCAGAATTGTTGCATTTGTGCATAGATGAGGAAACAAAAGGAGTTGTTTTGCTTGATGAGAATATCCATCAACGGCTGATAAATCAGTGTATCAGTGTTATTAACAGAGTGAGCAAGGCTGAGAGCGCGTGACATATAATCCACTCAGGAAATGAGAGCGTAAAATGTTTCCGCCTACACGTGTGTGTGTGTGTGTGTGTGTGTGTGTGTGTGTGTGTGTGAGAGAGATACCAGGAAGTGCTTGTGCAGGGCAGGAACTCCTCTTATATCCACAGACTCGCTGCTTCATCATGCTTCACCTTCACCTTCCTCACATGAGAGAAATTAGACCATAATCAGTTCCAGTCAGCTTTATTTCCACAGCGCGTTGTTTCTAAGCAGCTTCACGGTCATAAACAGGAACAATAATGATCATAATCTGCATTTCAAGAGCAGATCTGTGTAAGGAAGCTTCTGTAACTTCATAATGCTTCTCTGGTCTACATCCATGAAGGATTGTGTTGTTGTGCTGCTTTTTATTGTCATCCGTTGTTCTTGTTTTAACCCTCTGGTGCTCTTCAGTCAGCTTAGACTGAAAAATTCATTGGAATATGGTACGAAACTTGTTAAAGGTTTTGGCACTTGCTTTGTGAGCACAAAAAAATAAATAAAATAAATAAATCATGGACATGATTGGAACAGGTTTAATGGTCCTGAAAAAAAACAGTCACACTTGAGCTCCTCGCGGTCAGAAATGACGCATTAGTGATGAATGAGAGAGTTTCCTCTAGTGGAAGCGTTTGGTACTGCAGCCGAACACACTCTCACTGAAAGATCATTTACTGAGATATCAGCCTCAAATGTGGAACACAACTTGTTTAGATTTATGGCTTTGTTTTCTTGCAGTTTTAGAGTAAAACTAATAAATATAAATAAAATAAAAAGTATATATTGCATATAAAAATTGAAAATATTATTTTGTGCATTTTTCATAACAATAAACTTAAAATTCTGTAACTTTTAAGTTCACTTTTTTAAACTTTCTTCACTTCAGCAATAATCTGCCAAGTGTCGTCTTTGAACAGAGATCAAACTTCAGTCTGTCGCTCTAAAGCGTTCGAGATTTACCACCGTTTAAGCTGGACATTTATTTTCAGGTCTATGCTCAAAAAGTGAATAAGTGGATTATAAATACAGCGTAAATATAATTTAGTACCACAAAATCCCCTAAAAATACAAAATATTAAATAAAAAACATTATAGAACTAAAATATAGTACATTCATTTCATTGAAATAAAAAATAATTTCTGTAATTTGACAGACACGCGAGAGGAGTTTACTGAGATATTAATGCGTTTGAATCAGGTTTTCCAAAGGCTTCTCGTCCACACATCTCTCTGCACATGCATACACTCACTGAGAGGATACAGAGAGACTAAGCATAATAAAATATTTTTTCTTTATTAGCAAAATATCCAGTGTCTCAAAATCGCCCTCATGTTTTGACAGAAATTGCGCGAGTAAATGTTGTCGTCTCTGCAGGAATGTCATATAAAGTTTATACAAAGTATTATTTATTTTTAACAACACAATGAAAGTCAGGGTAGCATGCGACTGTATAGAGGACAAATAAGCGTTTGAATATTTCATTGTGAGTGTGTGTGTGAGTCTGTGAGTGTGTGTGTGCGTGTGTGTGTGGTTGCATGCATTCATGCGAATGCAGTCTCTGCTGTCTCATTGCTGAAGCAGCACTTTGACCTCTGCACACACACACACACACACACACACACACACTCTCAGTGTTATGATGCTCCGGCAACATCTATGCCATATTTGAATCTTCATCCGTTCATAAGCCCTGAAGTAAACGCGTGTCAGTATCACACACACTCGGAGTCTGAGCCCAGCTGTGCCATGACACGCAACTCGCCTCGTTCTCTCCTCGAGTCGGAACAAAAGCTTCTTTCTCTCCTGATGGCTCATACTGAGGTTAGTGTTAGTCCGAGTCGGTAATTAGCTTATTATGGGCGTCACATGCCTCTGAATATCCTCAAATCTCTGGACTAAACTCTTGCGTTTTCAGTGCTTGAGTATATCTATAGAAACAATAGATTTTATGTTTATTTCAAAGTATGCATATATATTAAAATATTGAAGTATTGTGGGAGTGACGGGAGATCGACCCGCTCACATTGTTTCGACTCTTTGATTGGGGGATTTTCTGTACGGCATCATGGGTTATATAGTTTTTTACCATGAGTTCTGCTGTTAAACACGATTATTTTATAACTAAGTTGAAATAATGTGTGAGTAACATCGTTACACCAGTAGGTGGCGACAAGTGACTGTTAAACATGTGTTTGTCATTGAATCATTCACTCAAGAGATTTGTTCAAAAACGCTGATTGATCCAGGAATGAAACAAGTGAAGTCTTTATGAGTGAGTCATTGAATCATTCATTCATTCAAACTGATTATTGATAAATAATTAATTCCATTCAAATAAACATTTTAAACAGGCCGCACTGCCGCAGTTCACATTTAGTAAGAACCTCTAGTAAATTACATGTTATTTTGTTTAGTTGTGTGTTTAGAATTGTGTGAGAATAGCAATCTCTGTTTGTCCAGAATCATGCAGCTCTAATTTATGTCAGTCAATATGAGAAATGATCACTATATCTTGTCTATGAGAAAATACAATACCCAGTGCACACTGACTTACTTTTATCTATAGTTATTTATCTATGCCTTTATTTGTGGAAAAAAATGCTTTTTAATTACATAATCTATAAGTTATGCATTTCAGAAATGTACATGTATAAAATCACAGTTATCGAAAAATATATTAATTAACGGTCATATAGGGATTGTCAGGTTATATAGGGATTTTTAAAATTTTTTTTTTTTTTTTTTTTTTTTTTTTTTTGTCATCTACTGAATTTTTCGGCAACGATACCAGGGACACCGTGGGTGTTTATCCACAGTGATGTAGTGGTTATTACATTATTATTTTTTTTTTTCAAATGGGAAAATGAAAGTAATGAAAAACAATGGGATGAAATGGATGTTCATTGAGAAAAGGAAGGAGTTTCATCTGTTTGGAAAATGAATGGATATCTGCTTTATTTTAGCATCATTGATGTACTATTATATAGTTTTTGATAATATTTTGAATCAGATTTCATTTTTATATTTTCCATTTTTACTTTAATTTTAGTTAAAGTTTTAGTATTTTTTTTGTGTGTTTTTATCATTTTTTATTACATTCCATTTTTTATTTTATTTTTAATATCCTTTGATTTCTTTTTTATTTATTTATTAGTTTTAGATGATTTAGTTTTAGTTATTTTAGTACTTCAAGCTTTGGCAACTAGCTGAAATAAAACGAGTTTATATATTATTATAATGAAATAGTTTTAGTGTATATTGCTCTGACTGAAATAGCAAAATAATGTTAGTAATAACAGCTTAAGCTAGATGAAGTTAATAAAACAAATTGACACATTTTAAGCACACTTTAAAAAAATAAAATAATAAACATTTATGAATTTTACATGCATCAAACTAAGAAGAAAATGTAATTTCATCTTAAACAAAACATGTGTAAAATGTCCTCATTGATGATTTTTTACATGATGAGAATATGGAAGTGTTAACAGTGTGTGGTTATGTGCAGAAGAGTATTGTGTTGTTATGGCAACTGCGTATTCAGAAGTTGAGTTACACTCATAGCAGAACACATTGCACCCAGTTTCTTGAGCTCTGGATTAGGCATCATCTCCTGAAAGATGAAACGAGGAGCGCTGATAATGAGATGTAGTTTGCGCTTGGCTTCAGAGGTCCTGTGAGCCGTGTGGGAGGAGATGGGCCATACATTATTGAAGTCCACAGAGGAACATTGAAGGAGAAGTGCTGCGCAAGACGGCTCACACTGATCCTCGATCTTTCCCTGAGACAAAGACGTCGCTGACATGGAGTTTCTCCAAGATCCCATCGAGCCGAACCGGGACACATGAACTCTACAGGTCTCTTCATCATGCTGAGTTCCAGCAGAGTTCATTAAGAGCATTATTGTTCTTACAGATTACTCATTAACATATGTAAACCTACACCTGAGTTTCTCCTCGCTCCCGCTGAGGCTGGATCACAGCAGATTTAGTTCATGAGTTTAGATCATCACACACACCTTCTTTGTGCATTTCTTCCTTTACTTTCTTTTTAATGACTTGCTTTGGAAATTCTTTAGAACATGAAACTGGATCCTCGTTTGTTCCTCTGTACTTTTAAGTTCCTGACTATGAGTTTGGAAATCATAATTACAATGTTTTTCATATACCAACATTTAAGTATTTTGAGAGCGTAGACTAGAGAGATCAACTCGATCGCATTCGCAGTGCTTCATGGGAGTGGGTGGAGCTAAAGAGCTAAATTGACTCTGATTGGAGGAATTTTCTGCACAGCATCTAGGGTAATGTTAGCCTGGATGCCAGCCGGACTAAGCCCCGCCCACAACATTTGAGGTTGGGAAGTTCGGTCTGGACTTGATCCGTTGTGGAGCAACTATGCTCTAACCAGAGCTGTTCGGACCAATCTAATGGTCAGGGCGGGCTTTATACGATGATGGACAGAAGAGCGCTTTGGTTGAAATCGTTTACAACAAAGATGGCTGCCGCTGGAGAATTGAGATGTGTAGATTCCGCCATCGCGTCTGTTATAGAAGATATCGACAGCGCATTCATTTGAAAAGATGAACAGAGAACCGCGATCAAGGCATTTGTCGATCGGAAAGATGAATGAAGAACATACGTCACTTACTCCATTGCTCTGATTGGCTCTAGGTCTATCCAATTGAGTGCAGAGGCATTTTCTTTCCTGGTTCGATTGAAACACGCCCCATAATCACAGCCCAATGGAGCAGATCAGACTCACATTCTGACTAGAATCTGAGTATGAGGACGTCAGGCTAAGGTAATGTAGTTTGTCACCTGAAATTCCGCTTTTTAACATTATTATAAAAAAAAAAAACGGTGAAGTAATGCATGCTGACGGCTTGAGCAAAAGAAAATGCGATTGATTAACAACCTCGTAGCTCACAGTAGGGCTGACTTTAAAGGTTTATAAATTACTGTTCAAAATCTATTTCCCTATGGATATTATACAACTTCCCGACTGTTGGTTTATCTGTGAATGTACTTCTCATGCTGCCTCTGAGAATGATGGGAAATGTACTGACTAGAATGTTCTGGCCATCGCTTTTCTTCATCAACATCACAAGAGTGCAAACTAAATTGTACCATCAACATTCCCAATTGCGATTTATTATGACCAGTACTAATATGCATTAAAAAGTCAAAACTCAGGGTAAAAATAATACACTTTTTTTGTTCAATTCCTTCAATCAGTTTTGATGCACTGATAGTGAGAAGAGATGAGAGCAATGGTGGACCGCACAATTTCGCTGTTAAAATAGTTTAAATATTGATTTGTTTTGGTCACTCTTGAGTGCCTTAATAAGTCTTCTCAATAAGTATTGTATTTCAAACTTCAAACAAGGAATAGTTAAATCACCTCTGTGTTGGTTGAGCATTACCAGGAATTATATAGATAGAATATAAACTTACAATCAATCAATGCATACATATATTGTATTGAATTATCATAACAGAAGCAATAAAGTCATACAGGTTTGAATGATGTCAAATAATGACATGTTTTAATTTTAAAGGAGAGCTTTCCATTGGCATTAACAATCATTCAGAATCAGATGTGATTTGTTCACAGCAGAAGATCCAAAACCTGCTCAAATGTCAAATAGAAGTTAATGATTCTCTTCTGTACTTTAATGTACGCAGCAGAACGCACGATGTTGCCTCCCTAGACAAAACTGCATTTGACATTCACATGGACACAGGACGATCGGAGTGACTCAGCACATTTGCACTTCATCTGTTGCTCTGCCCGTCCTTTATCATAGCGTGAGGGAATATTAAAGGCCAATGTGCGTCCGATGGTAAAGAAGCACAAACAGAGACTGTAACGTCTGGGTGAGGTCAACATGATGAAGCATCGAGGTGAGATCGTTTGGCAGTGCAGAGCCTGAACACACGCATGCGAACTGCTAACCGTCGCTTCAAACGCGTGCCTTTGCTTTTGACCCTGCAGGATGGGAATCAATTCATCACAAGCATCATGTTATATGTGACCCTGGACCACAAAACCAGTCTCGAGTCGCACGGGTTTATCTGTGGCATTAGCCAACAATACATTGTATTGGTCAAAATTATACATTTTTCTTTTATGCCAAAAATCATTAGGATATTAAGATAAGATCATGTTCCGTGAAGATATTTTGTACATTTCCTACCGTAAATATATAAAACATTTATTTTTGTGAGTGAATGCTGCACAATCGCCAACATAAATGCACAACTTTAAACTTTGCACCCTCAGATTCCAAATTTGCAATAGTTGTATCTCGGCCACATATTGTCCTATCCTAACAAACCATACATCAATGGAAAGCTTATTTATTCAGCTTTCAGATGATGTATAAATCATACTCCAGCTCAATGGTGACCCACAAAACTAATTAATTAAACTAACAGGTCTCTCCTATATCATTTTGTGCAAAAACACATAAAACACTTTAGTTTAATATTTACGCTCCTTATCAGTTATTGACTTCGCTTTTTTTCTATGAACATTCACTAATATTTCAGTGAAATTAACTTCTTTCGTTTAATAAATCTGACTGTTACATTTTACAGTATATTACTGTTTTCCCTTTATTTTACGGTAATCCTCTGGCAGCTGTGGTTGCCAGTAAATTGCTGTTTTTCTACAGTTTTATGCCAGTTTTATGTTAAATTACACTTCACTCTGATTTTTGTATTTATTTAACCCTTTTAACCCCACTGCAAAATCTTCAGTTTTCAGAACACTTGTGTGTCCACACTACATATTATTAGAGTAACACTGAAGCAATGTGTAAGTTGGGAACAACTTGATGAAGGACAGAGGAACAACAAGAAGATAAAAAATTGAAACACGAACCCTACAACTGACACAGAAGACATTAACCCTCTGGAGTCTGAGGGGTCATACTTCGCCTGACTGTAACGCAGTAACTGTAACTGTAAAAGCAGTTTATTCTTTCACACACAGACGCGCGATTCATATTTAGGCTAAACACTCTTTACAAATATGTACCCTTCATTCATTCACAGAAACGCGATTCATATTATAGAAACGCGATTCATCTTTTTGTTTACATAAGCCTACAACTTTATTCCATAACGTTATTCCACATTAACACTTGAGAAAGGATAACTTAGCCTACCTCACTCCTCAGCGGGATGTGCTCCTCATATCAGCACGGAAAATTTTCTCCATAAGGTAGGCTATATTATGCCTCTTTGTTTACAGCTGATGTGGGGGCGTTTCACAGACTGAAATGGTTCTCAGAATTTGCGTTTGAATAGCCTGCGCTCTCCGGGGCGTGGTCAAATTACTTTTGAATGGCTCGTAATCAGCTCGACTGGGGTCGCTCTCTTTTTATACAGATTACAGAAGCTGATAATATTTGTTTTTTATATAAATTACTTCATTTAAAAGAAGAGATTTCAAGCTTCATGCCTGTGTGTCTGTATGCCTGTTTGACTGAGTATTCGCTGAGTTATTGTTCATTTTCGGACGCGTTTCAGAATGGACTTCACTGGCAGAGAGAGGGCAGAACTCGCTTCTTGTTTATTTTTCTTTATTTGGCAAAAAGCACAACTCTTTGTTTTTATTGTGAGTATACACAAAAATAATAGACATTTAACAGAATCGATTGATGTATGAAACTCCTGTGGAAAATCAAAGTCAACAGAGTATTTATGAGTTTCTTTTACACTGATAAAAAAAAAGCGAGCTGGTATCGCCGGCGATACAGCCGACCTAAGGGGGTTAAATCTCTGAAGATCTCAACATTACCAGCTTCATTTATTACTAACCAGACTGACTTTATTTAATTTTTCCAAACGTCTACAGAAATTCCTGTTGAGAATTAAAAGAGGTTTAGATGTTGTTTTGCTTAATTTGGTGTTACCATTATGGTGATCAGTGTTTGCTATGTTGGGCTCTTGACTCTTGACTTTAACATTAGTTTTTCTTTGTCTGCTGTAACTGTGTTTTTAAGACACATTTGTTGTGGCAGAAACAAAGCCATCAGGTGTTGATCTCATCACATAACATTTGGATCACCGATCTCATCCCGTGTTTAATCCCTAATCAAAAATGTGTTGTTTTAATACAGCTTAGTTTTATATTTCAACACTGTGAAACTACACCAAAATATCAAGCAGTGCGGCGCAATCAGTTATGAAGGATTTCTTTAAACTCATCTTTCTCTGACAGTATTTGAACTATTGTTTCAGTGAGACACACACAGACATCAAGAATCAGCCAATGAATCTCTACACTGACAATCAACAAAAAAGATAACATCAAATCTGAACATCACAAAAGTCAACACATACTCAAATAGTAAAAATGAAAGAAAATAACCAGACAATTCATCTGCATAATTTATTCATGCTGCAATGCATGCTGGGAGTCACGGATGATTGTTTTGTACTATGATGGTACCCAAGATGCATTGCAGCATGAAACTTTTGATTGCCACCATTGTTGAGATTCATACGTCAATTCTTGATGTCTGTGTGATCTAGAAGTTCTAAATGTGCTGAGAATAAACTTTTTAAAATCCTTCATTTTTTCTGGATGTCAAATCACAGTGATACAATAATCAAAAATAACAAAACATCATCCAAATAAATACATTACACAATAAATGAGATCAGTGAATCGGGCCACTATATGATGATTGTGACCATTAACAAAAAGCCATTGTCATCTGATCCTGTTTTCTTTCAGATTTTTTGCTATAGCAAATCTATTTTAAAGACACAGCTATCACAGCCAAAGAAAAACTATCATTTTTCAAGGGTCAAGAGCCCAACTAAAGCAAACACTGATCACCAGCATGGTAACATCAAATGAAAATAAAATGACATCTGAACCTCTGCAACCTTTTAATAAGAACTTCTGTAGACGTCTGACAGAAATAGTCAATCTGGCGAGTAATAAGTGAAGCTGGTAGTTGTTTAATCCTCCTCTGCTGAGATCTTTTGCTAAGATTTAATGTCTTTTATCTTGATTTCATCTTTTTTCTGTTCTTCTCGTTCCTCTTTCCTTCTGTGATTCTGCTTGTTAACAGCAGGTGTTCATCAGTGTCTCAATTAACTTCGAAAATTAACTGAATTAACTAGGAAATTATTCACTCAGTCAAGTGGACTTTATTAGTGAAATAATGTAGGGAATAGGGAATTGAGGGTGTAATTGGGAACACAGCCTCTGACTGTCGACTTTGAGTGCTGTTAATTCACAGTATATTCCTGTAGGCTACTTTCTCGAAAATGACAAATATCACCCAGAATAAATTTTTTTCTACGGTATATTGCTGTTTTAATGGAAAGCAGCATGTTATTGTAAAATTTGGCCGTTTATTTTATGCCAATTTTTTTACAGTGTAGAAGCCATTATAATCTCTGATGCGATCTACACTGATACAAAATACAGAATATATATGTGTGTTCAGTTTCTGACATACTCTACACACTTGAGTCTGTCGACAACAGGACAAATGAAAGAGTGAAAGAACGTTCGCTTTGACGTGTCCAGTTTTAAAAGCTGGTTTGTGTCTCTGTACAGCCTTCAGAAGGATCCCAGTATTGAAAACAAGTGGATGGTTTATTGTAATGACGTCCCGGATTGCGTCGGAGGATTTGTTCTGAGCATTTTGTTTTGTCAATGAGGCACAGTGTAATGGAGAGTTTGCAAAAAAACTTTTGTTAAATGATGCTGCAAACTGTACTGGATCTGACAGCAGCTGCTGAAACGCAAGTATCAAATGCGAAACGGAAGTAACTTTGTGGGCGGATCTCCGACGCAACTCTATAATGGGTTGGTCTGAAGTAGCTACATTACTCATAGGTGTAGTTTGGGCGTAGCGTGAAATAAACCAGTCAGAGCGACATCTCACATTCCCTTTAAGAGCAGGCACGCTTGTTCCATGGCGGATTCCTATTATAACGGCGGATTTGCCCACAGCCGAGGAGACCGACGTTCTCGTCAGGGCCATAAAAGACAGAGAGGTGACATTGTATGGGGATGGAGAAACCCACCCAAATTAGCTTCGGTTAAACAGGCGTATAATTATTTGGGTAAATTTATAAGCTAGAGTTATGCCTATTTTTTCACATCTTCATGGACACCACAATGATTTCCCTCATGTGGAATATTTTTCCTTGTAATGGTTTGCAAAAATGTGAACTGCTGCGTCTGTGTGTAGATGAGAGAATCAAAGTGAATGCGCGTTGTGCACACGCTACATTATGGCCAAGCATGCGCCCTTAAAATAGCATCTGAATAACGCGCCACTGACTTTAGACTAGGTTTTTCCTGGTCAGTGGCGGAATTGTTTTCTGGAACTGCAAAATACC
>FLSR01000263.1:53108-77373 GCA_900092035.1 Leuciscus waleckii | reverse complement strand
TATTAATAATTCACAATATTTCATAATAAATGTAGACTTTCAAAAACATAAAAAAATAAAATATTTCTGACCACAAACTGTTGAATGGTAATGTAGATATAGAAATAGATGGCATATGGCAGACTTTTATTCTGCTTTTACGTCATTTTTGAGTCCATTTTTGCAGGATTTCCTATGGAAAAGAGCTGCTCGGACATTTAATGTCGCACAGAAAAAGTCGTTCATATGTGTTTGGAGTGTGTGGCCGAGTAAATCATTTTTTTTAACAGGAAATTGTGAAGCCCTTTGGCATGAAGGTTAAAGCGCCACACGAAGGTCCAGGAAATCATATAACGCCTCATCCCGACACACCAAACACACACACAGACACGTCTCATCCCGACACACCAAACACACACACAGATGCCTCATCCCGACACACCAAACACACACACAGACACGTCTCATCCCGACACACCAAACACACACACAGACGCCTCATCCACTCATAGCGCCACGGCCTGTGAACGCAGGGAAGTTTCACAGCGCCGGCGGACTGCGACGGGCCCGGCATTGTTTTGTTAGTTAATTGGTCCTGACCCTTTTTTTCCGGGCTCTTCGTCTCTTTAGTGAGATGGCTGTGTAGATCACCGCTCGGCTTATCTAATTTCATTAATGTGATCTCCTGTCCATTGGCTGACAGCTTAATGGTCATTATTTGTGGTTCCCTTCAAATAAAGCTCAGACTGTAAATTGCAGTCTGTGGCAATTGGGATCTAAGTGCCACCCTGCATTACTATATAATATCTATTCCTTTAATTAACTGAAAGCCACACTGACATTTATTGGATTGCAAGTTACTTGTTAATGGCAATAAATTGCATAGAGGAAAAAAATATCATTGCTTATTTTACATCAATAATTTGTGGACCTTTAGGTAATGATTATTCATTATTCTCTCTACATGGCTGTCATGTTTGTTAAAGTGTTCGGAGGTTTACTTCACAATTGTGGAGAGAGACTGCAAACATGTCACAATATAGGCTGGGAAATTCAAATGAGGTGTCAGTCAATGTTAAGTCATTAGTGTAATGGTAAAACTAATTCATATCACCTATAAGACTGATGAAAATATATGATTGCAAATAAGTGTATTAATTATTCGGGAAAAGTTTCACCAGTGCCTAATGTTAAATAAAGCCGGTTGGCAGCTAAGACAGGTTTGGCTACATCTGAATAAAATTATATTTCTCACTGAATTTAATTACTGTAATGACGCTATAAGGAATTCCAAAAGTGATGTGTATAAAAAAAAATATATACAAAAATAATACAACAAAATGAACACCTAGTTCCGGCATGAAACTCTAGATGGCGTAGGCTGAGAGGTCTTAAACTCATTCGGTAGCGATCACATCATAATCTACATAGCGCAGCTGATTGGTTGCTGTCACATCAGAGTCCAATGAGCTGCGGCTCAACATTCAGATACCAGTAGTGTTGCTGTTAGCAGACACCTTCCCCCTTCCCCAGCTCCACCTGTATAGAGCTGCTATACGGGGATCATTTCATGTATGTTACATATGCAGCAGCAGCAGCAGCAGCGTAGCGTATCTATTTCACCAAGACCAAATACATTAACACTGCCATATCTATTACCATGCCAGTCTCTATTACTACACCAATCTCCCGAGAGTTGTCATGTTAGAACTACTTTAAGTAAAACAAAAACTAAAGCACAAACCGTGCTACAGACAGGAATGACGCTCCAAATTGTGCAGTTTGTTGAAGAGAGGCGTTATTATGCTAATATTGTGGTTTATAAGCGAATAGACTTATGGTCCTGGCTAGGCCCAGTGAGAAACACCCTAGCAACGCCCTAGCAACCACCCATAACACCCTAGCATATTTGTTTTTGCACTTAAAATTTCTACACTTATATTCTGACTATTTTATAGGTAAGAGGCTGTAATTTTTTCGTTGCATGATCAACCAATTATTTGCTACTGGCTACATTCTCATTTATAGTGAGCACTTTATTATATGGTCCAATATGGTTATTTAATACTTGCAAATATTTCAACTGGAGGTGCACTAAGAAATGTGGCAGCAAAATGACTTAACAGTATTTAAATAAATCAATTGTTATTGATATATTAATATAATACAGTTCTAATCAAAATTAAAATGCTGCAAAACACATACAATGTAAATGCAAACCGTTTCCCCCCTTCATGTAGTGTGTTAGAAAGCAGGTAAAAGAAAAGTTGGGAACTTCTGATATAAATGACTTAAGGAAAGGACCACAGATTTGTTTATGCATTGTTGTTTTAGGTTACAATGCATAATTATAGCCTATAATTGATTTAACTTGAACAAAAAAGATATTTTGAGGTAAATCGGAGGTGTTTGTTATTTCGTAGCGGCTCGTCCTCTTCCCAGCTTCTCGAACCGGCTGTCCTCCACCAGCAATCCTCACGCGATGCCTCTTGAAGTCTCAGTCACTGAGTTGCCACCAGCTTGCCAATTGTGTGAACATATTCCCTGTCAGTGCGGCACAGTCTGCGCTCGCTGTCTCTTTGCCTGCCATGGTGGAGATCAGACCTCCGGCCCTCCGTGATCTGACAGGCCTGCCACTCTGATGACTTCCTCAGCCTGAGACCCGCTACGCTTGTGAAAGCGTCACTCCAGCCGCTCCAAAGTCAAAAAAGAGCAGTCAGGCTCGCCGTCCACCCCCCGCTGTCTTGTCCCATCAGGACACGGTAGCGGCGGCACACAAACTTTGAGGAAGAGAACATCAGGCAGGCAGAGGAGCAGATTCGGTACAATGCATGATGGGTAAGGAGCGACAGCACCAGCCGGGGTCTTGACCTTCTGAACTTACGCGGGCGCCCTGCAGGGAAAGGCGGTTTGTAATGCGTCAAACCCAGCCAGTCACGGCTGATCGAGCGCAGCAGACGGACGCTTCTCGCTCCATCTTACACAGATTATGAGAACAGGAGACAAGAGATGAGCTTTAAAGTGAGCAGTCCCTGTCCACTCCACCTATCATCAATGACTCTGAGTCACAGCGGAAAACTCCAGAAGTGAGCAGCAATGACAAAACACTGGCCGATCCGAACGAGGAAAACTCAAACCCATGATACACGGGTCATCTTAAGTGATGTTTGCTCTTAAGTGAAGTCAAGTATTGATCATATGTAGGGTGTGAACAAACCCCAAATTCAAAGTAGTAGGCCTATTATTTTGGTGCATATGAGCTTCTCCTGCACTGTTTGTGTTACATCACAAAAATAATTTGTTATGTAACCTAAAAAAAAAGTTCACATTATTTAAATATGACTGAATCAATCTTTACACCAACAAATGTTTAAAAAAGATATAGTCAGAGCTAGAGCTGAACTATCTGGGGCAAAATCTAGTGTATTAAGCTTTTAGCCTTGGCAACCTCCTGGCAATGTCCTAGCAACCACCCAGAACACCCTTGTAACCATGCTAAAACCACTTAGATCCCCTTAGCAACGCCATAGCAACTGACCTCTTGTGGTTATGTTCACTTTTGTTGACTTTTATTGTGACATTCAGTTTTGCATCCTTTGGTTCCTGTTTGTCCACTCTGTTTAGTTTCACTTTCCTACATTTGTTGATTATTGTTTTCACCTGTGTCTCCAGTTTAGTTTCCTTTGTATACCCTTGTATGCATAGCCCTGAATTTCCTGTTTAGGAGTTTGGTTCTCGTTAATCTTTAAATTTATGTTTGCTTTGGTTTGCTTTAATTATTGATGTCTCCAGCAATTTCTTGAGTGTGAATAAAGACTGTCTGAAACTCCTCCATCTTTGCGCGTGCTGCTAACCACCAATAACACAATCATTTTGGCTAAGAGTTTTGTACAGGCTTCATTAATGCGAAGATATTACTGGGCTGTAATGCTTGAATCTGATTGGTTGATCAACATTATAAGGTGTGCAGGTATTTTCAGGGAAACGCAGTGATAAAGTAGTTCCAGCAGATCTTGACCGCATTACAGCTCTATATCACTTCACCACATGATTTCAGTTATTTCAAAGGTCTTTACAGACGACAACAGCAAAAGAACCCAAACCCACAATGACACTGACCAAGAAGATAAATATAGTAAACAATAGGATAAAAATGACAAATTATTTCCATGTTTTTGCCACAGAATTACGTTTTTTTATGTACAGAAAGCACATACTCTCTTTGCTCTGGCGACTTTATCATTTACATAGTTTAGCAACTTAAAAGCTACAAGACATTCCATTAGTGAGGAAATATCAGCACTGTTCTTGAAGTGGATAAACTTACAGTTTCACTAGGCATTTGTAAAGCTCTCAGCAGTCTCATTTACATGTTAAAGCATTAGAGGGAGGGGGGTCACGGGGCAAGCAAGTCCCACGTCAATTTCCGACAATTTCCGACAGTTTGCAGTGTTGCCTGTAAATTGCCGTTTGCAGTCGTAAACCTGAACTTCCACGACAATCTACAGCGCCGGTAACTGTCGAAAATCCCACTTTTCATGCAGTGGAACTAATGTAGGGAATAGTGAATGAGGGTATAGGGTGTGATTGGGAACACAGCCTCTGAGTGTCGACTTTTTCAGTGTCGCTGTTAATTCACAGTATATTCCTGTAGGCTACGTTCTTGAAAACGACAAATATTACCCAGAATGCATTTTTCTACGGTATATTGCTGTTTTAATGGAAAACATGTTACTGTAAAATGTGGCCTTTTTTTACAGCAATTTTTTACTGTAGATATGTAGATATATGCAATATAATTTGCTCCACAATGCAGTGATCTTTCATCAGCACCGAATGGACGTTGAATTGAGCTGATATCTGGTTCTGCTTTGACCAGAGCGCTTCAGTGGTCATGGCCTTCACTGTAATACGATCAGCGCTACACAGATTAAAGCGCTACAGTTCCCCTCTTCTAAGGGTCTCATTTGGAGATATCACTAATCTTCACGCAGCTCTTCGTCTCTGTCACCATGCCTTTCTAAAGCCAGAAGTGTCCTGATATCGTCCTGCTCTTCCTCCTGCGTATTCCCTGTCTCCGCTGACATCCCCATTAGGACGTTCCAGTTGATGAATGCCATGCAGATTATCAGAGGACCGTCTCTCTCCAGATCACTGTACCCTTCACATCGCACTCGCTGTCTGAGCAGAACCAGCTAATAGTTATTCATGAGGTTTTACAGTGACCTCGCGCCGGACACGGAGAGGCACTTCTGATACATCTACTGAAGAAAAGGGAGAGATTATGAGTCAGCGGGAAGAAGGAAAAGCCTCTTTAAAATCTCGTTGTGCTCATTGAAGTCATGTTGGCTTCATATGATTTTGAAAAACTTTTTTTCCAATTTCAAGAACAGTTTCAAGTAAGTGGCTCATAATGTCTTAAAATGACTCAAGAGTAAATCTTAATCATTATGTTCAGAAGTTTTTAAATATTTATCTATTTACCAATATTAGTTTTTTAGAGCTAACCGTGACTTGTCATAAAAGATCAAATTATCTGATATTTGTTTATAGGCTACTTATTGACCTATTGACAGTCATGAGGGTTTATTGTTTTATTTATTTTTTGCACGATTTTGATTTTCACAGACAAAGTTTTTCAAATATTATTAGACAGTAAAGTAATGTTGTTAAATATACTGTATGTATATGCAATGTGTTTTGTTTGACCCGTGTTCGTTTGATTTTGGTTCATTCACACTGCCAGTGATTTTCCGGAATCTGAGAGTGCGTTCACACACAACCCGTAAAAATGCCGTAAAGACACGTGACATCGATGTGACTTGTAATCTCAGCAGCGTCTTAAGTTTGCTTATGAGCTGCGATCTCTCTCTCGTGAAACCACGCTTGTGTATTTTTTTCTCTGATTCGATCATAAAATTGCGCTTTACGTACCGTTTCACAGCTGGCGAACGATCCCGCGCTTCAGCGTCATCACTACGTCACGGCATTATTACGGCTTTTGTTCACACAGCGCGCGTTCCGGGGCTGAACACGGCAATGTTACTAGGTCCCGACCCGGCATCGATCCCGGCATAAATCCCGGGTCGAGTTTGCGTTCACACAGAAGGCGCTCTGGCAATTTGCCGGCAATTTGCCGGGTTCAAAGCGCTGTGTGAAAGGGGCTTAAGTGTTTATTACCTCGGTTTACACCTGCTATTAACATGTGTTTTGGTCGATCGGATCACAAGTAGTCGAGGGAGACACATACCCGTTTAATTCTCTTTTGTCCACGTGTTTCTTCAACAAACAAATAAATCATTATAGATCTGAGGAAAGAAAAAAAATCACATGATGGACATGTTTTTCACTCTAATTGTCCTTTAGATTTCTTTTACTTTTGACAGTCTGGTCCATTTGTGTTTCTCTTTTAGGCCTTCCAAACTCTCTCTCAAATATCACTGAAATCTTGACTTGTCTCCATAAATCCAGGTCTTGCTGTGTACTAAATAATATTGTTGTAAAACCTGTAGATTGCCTTCTAATTGCCTTCATCTGCTTGTTGCACCTTAACAAGACCATCTATCAGTAATGTTTATTCTCAGAGAGAAACACATTGTCAGCAGTGAACTGGAGGAGTTTGTGCCATCAATCAAAAGAAGGGACACCGAGGCATTCATGCTGTCTGTTACTGCAGAGATAACTGGTGCTTTAATTACAATGCCAGACCCTCCATCGAGGAAAGATCAGACAGTAATGTAGGCTATAAAAGTAAGCTAAAACCATAGCCAAGTGATTCCCCTTCAAACCAAAGAAGCTTGACCCAGTGTTGAGCTGTAATAGACTGAAGCCCAGAACACTGTCTTATAAAACAACTATAAACCTCTGATTTCAGGCTTTACTGTAAATGCTAATGGAGGGAAAGCATTTTTATTATTAGTCCGATCTATTCAACTGACTGATGAGATGATCTGGGGCCTCATTTCTAAAACTTTGCGTAGGATTTGCGTCAGAAGTGGCGTACGGATGAAACATAGGGCGTGCGTTCGTACAGAAATATTCAGATTTATAAAACCGTGCGCACGCACATCCTAGCGTTTTCCCTTAAAGCTACACTGTGTGATATTTTCCCCCATCTAGCGGTGAAATTGTATATGACTACCCAGTGAATATTAGTTTCTGTTCCTTTCAATTTCGAGGGCGTTTTAACTCCTACGGTGGCCGTATTATTCCAAGATTAACATCGCTTCCAGTTCGACTTCGTCCAATTGCGCCTTTAAAACTATCACCTGTGATCCGTCACAGCACAGATTTATGTTACAAGGTAAACAATACTTTTTCACCATTGACGTGAGGAAAAGTAACGCAAGTTATACTAGAGGTCGTTCTGGCGTTATGCACAACCATGATATGGTTAGACAAGCAACTATAAAACTACGAATTTACACAAATAGGCTGAATTACCTGTCGAGAAGAAAGCAGGCAACTTCGGCGTCCGTTTTAAAATCTTTGCTCCTCATGAGCTCTTTCCATCTGGGAAAAGTTACTCCAGTATTGACTTTGGTCTTGCTGATTTGCCTGTCGCGTTGACGTTTTAATTCTCTCTTTCGCTTCCTTGGCGACTCTGCTACATGTCCTCGAAAATAGGCGTGATCCTCCATCAGCAATCTTTCAAATCTGCCGGCAGTCGCGAGTAATCTCCCCCTCACATTCGTCTCTGTGTCACTGAGTGTAAAGCGCGAAAGGCGAAGCTTGAATTTACAGGTATGTCCCTCTTTGGCTAATGTAGTTTCAAGATGGAGGGGCAACATGGCGACCGGCATTCAAACCCCTCACCCGTATGTACTTTCAATGGCAGATTATAAACTTACGAGAATACTTTATTACTTGAAAGAAGTAAATATACATAAATGAGCACATATATTTTTGAAAGAACTAAGTGTTTTTTGCTAAGAATCAACAAAAAAAATTAACCAGTGTAGCTTTAATTTATTCTCTATGTCTCTCTCTCTCTCTCTCTCTCTCTCTCTCCCTATCCCTCTCCCCATCTCTCTCTCTCTCTCTCTCTCTCTCTCTCCTATGTTGTGTGTCTCCTTGTCCTTTCGTTTCATGCACTTCACTGCTCCGCAGGGATACAGATGGTTGCGATAGCAGTCACATTTGTGTTGCTCAAGCCCTGATCATATGCCAAGCAGTCGACACCCCATTAATCTCCCTTATCAGTGTGGCAGTCGAGCGAAGTCCTGCTCTGCACACTTTGCATGAGGCCAGCGCTAACCAACGGAGGTAGAATAAACTCGCTGATTTACCCGTCTCTGAATCACCTCGGCAGAATGGACATTCCCTCGCTTCTGCTCCTCTCGACCTCTCCGTTATTGTATTTCTTTCAAAACGCTTTCTCCCCCCCCTCCCTTTAAACCAGCGGCTTGACAATTTCGTAATTTGTGTCGTGTGATAAAAAGCTAATTAACTTATAGAAGATGTCTTATCGCCTCCGCTCCTCCACGCTAACAGCCGAATGACCTTGATAAAATCTGCCGAAGTGCATGTTGATTTTCTCAAGTTGTTGAAGCCGTACTGTTAGTCGGCATGAGAAGGGAATGATTAATGGCATTGAGCGCTAAAAGATGTGAGAAGATGGCTTAGATAAAGAAAGCCTTGAGCCATTATTGTCCAACGAGTGTTTTTTGAAGACGCTGCCGCTGATAAGCTCTGTGGAAAAAGCATTTGCAATGATGAACATGTACAGAAGGCCCGTCATTATGATGAAAAACCATGATCTGACCACTCACACTTTGTTAAAATGATCAGTTATCATATGGACACCAGTGTTGGGGGAAACGCATTACAAGTAACTTGAGTTACGTAATCAGATTACTTTTTCAAGTAACTAGTAAAGTAACGCATTACTTTTAAAATTTACAACAAAATATCTCAGTTACTTTGTCAAATAAGTAACGCAAGTTACTTTGTTTTCCCATTTATTGACTGACAGCTCTCTTGGCCCAATGCTGAGAAAAATCGTAAGTGCAGAGGCGCTGTGTGTGTGTGTGTATGTGTGTGTGTGTGTGTGTGTGTGTGTGTATGTGTGTGTATGTGTGTGTATGTGTGTGTAAACATGATGGTTATTGTAGTTCTAGACTAAATGTGAGCGTTTTTTTTTTTTACTCATTTACAAAATCAGACAATCGAAACCTCCAATAATTAAATATGTTAATAAAACAATATTTGTATGCATTTAATCTCACTTTATTGACCAAAGTACTTTATATTGACTACTAAAAATGGCTTATATTATTGGTTTTTATTGTTTAAAGTTGAAAGTTTTGTTTGTTGCGTGAATTTGCACTTCCTTCAGCCTGAGGCTTTTTATTTATATTTTGGTGTGAAAGGGTCTTTACATTTGACAAAAATAGCACTTTTTTTGTTATAAAATGCCCAGAACAGGCGAGGAAAAGCAATGCAAAAGAAATGTAACGCATTACTTTTCTTAAAAAAGTAACTACACTCTAAATGTTGTTTCAACCCAATTTTGTGTCAAATATGGACAAACCCAAATGTTGGGTATAAAATGTAATTTAAAAATGTATCCCAGTGGCTGGGTTTGTCCATATTTTAACCAAATTTGTGTAGAAACATGTGTACACATGTGTACATAATGCAATTAGTTACTTTTTAAGGGAGTAATACAATATTGTAAAGTACTTTCCCCAACACTGATGGACACAACATATGCATGTGTCAAATACAGCAATGTTTCATCCATGCACATCTGATATGCTCTATGGAGCAGATTTCGACATCATGCTCACCACAGCAAGGTCAGAAGTAATTAGTGGAGCTTCTGTGTTATGGAAGAATCATTACAACGAAACGATTTTTAGTTCCTGGAAGAGGTGAACACTACTGTGATCAAACCCACCGAGGCCAACGTGTGCCAACGGTGCTTCACAGAGCAGATTTCCTCAGATACTTTTGTTTGCTGGATATATTGGGATTCTGCTGTCCATGCAGGAAATTTATCTCTGTCTGCGTTTTTGTGCTCTCTCGTTTAGCGCCCTAAAGCTTAGCTAGCTGAGCTAGCAGAGGAAGAACGGGAATAAAGGCACATTTGTTTTAGTTAGGAGCAGCACACAGGACAGTCGAGGACCTAAATAGCTTTTCGGCTGTGGAGACAGGCTTCAGGTATTTTTCACCGGCCACCGGGGGTTTGGGTTACAGTGACCTGGCTGGTGAATATGCTCTTTTCACCACAGAACCAGAGAGCAGATGCTAGCTAAACGAGAGGAATCATTCCTGGTCCGGTCTGGTGTTTTCTCTCTCCACGAGGCCGGATGTTGTTGCCACTCTTTCTTCACAGATCAATGTGTTTTTTATTCATTCAGGAACTTCTCCAAGACAAATGTGTCAATGACATGATACACAATGTTTTTGTCCAGATCCATAAAAAAAGAAAAAAAAAGCATTTTGATATTTATTTGATAAGGCATAAAGTCAAAAAGGCATGAAAACCTCATTACATAGTTTGGCAAATAATACATTTCTATGAACTTTCCGTGTGTTTTTTAAAAGCATAAATATTTGGACACTTATATGTCATTGGCCCATGCACAAACATAGACTGGCAGATGTTACTTTAGGCTGTGTCTCATTATGAGAAAGAGAGCATTTATGTAGACATATTATTTATTTGGCAGCTTTTCTACATGCTAATTACACGATGTGTTTCTTCCTCCTGGCTAACCTCTGTCCAATGATGAATGAGATTTGCCTTTTCTGGCTAAGTGAACTAATGACTACACTCTTGCGTTCAAAGGGAGGATGATGCGCACACACACACACACACACACACACACACACACACATCGAAACCTGTATTCTTCAAATCATCAGGATATCATCATTTGAAGCCACTTAAAGTGCTTTTATTGCACTATATTTTACAGCATTTTATATAAGTGAAGCCATTTGTAAACAGCACAATGATTTTAATGTGCTTTTTATTTGCTCATTAAGTTTCATAATGAATGTGTCATTAGACTAATTTTGCGATTCCTCCTCATCTTGTGACTTGGGAGTAAATAAGAGAGTTTGAGACATGATTTAATGATTCTTTCATTCATCAATGCAAAAATGGCACTAGAGTTAGTGAGTTTGATTAATTTTCGTGAAACTGATGTGATTTGTTTGTGTCATCGTTTATTACATTTTTTTGAATGCTTTGGGGAAAAAAATATTGCTAAATATTGCTGTTTTTAGCAAGTATATGTAAATAAAAATGAATAAATATCCGTCCTGTGTTCATATAAATGAAAAACATTGTGGACAACATGACTTGATTATAGCTTAACCTTCACAGAGTATGTGGTTGAAAAATGACCTGAGAGTCTCCTTAGAATTGCTTAAAAGATAAAGTATGTCAACCAATTAACTCAACTCAACTCAACTTTATTTTTAGAGAACTTTCAACACCACAAGTGGAACCAAAGTGCTGTACAGAAACATATAAAAGAGAAAATAAAAACAAAAACCATAAAAACAATGCAAACATATGACGTACACAGCTTACAAAGATTTGCAAGATTTAAACGTTTTAAGCGCACTCTGAAAAACACCCAATGAAGGAGAAGATTTTACAGACAGAGGAAGGTCATCCAGAGGCCAGGAGCTGCAGCAGAGAACACCCGATCACCTTTACATTATAAACGAGATCGCGGAACCATGAGGAGCAATTGATCATTTGAGCGCAGAGATCTACTGGATCGACAGAGACTGATAAATCAGTAACATACTCCAGTGCTAGGCCATGCAGAGCCTGAAAAACATACAACTGCGCTTTGTAATGAATTCTGTATCGTATGGGTAACCAATACCTGTATACAATGGTATATGATACCAATACGATACGATACGCTAATAAGTTTGATTAACACAGCAGTAATATGCTCTCTCTTCTTATTACCCGTTGAAAGTCTGGAAGTGAGTTCTGACAAGCGTCAAACGAGAGAGAGAAGCCCGACTCACACCCAGATACAACACATTACAGTAGTCCTTCTGGAGAAACAACATTCTCCATATCTTCAAAAGAGAGGATAGACTTCAATTTAGATATTGATCTAAGATGGAAAGAATATATACTTAACAACAGCATTTAAGGTCAGAGTAAAAAATGACACCAAGGTTTCTCACGCTAGACAGATTTTTCCCAGGAAGGCAGTCATCCTCCACACACCCCTTATTTCCAAATAAAATCATCTCGGTCTTATCTTCATTTAATTGGAGAAAGTTATTCGCCAGCCAGCACTTAACCTCAGTCAAACATTCATGCAGGGACTGAATGACACATTTATGCCCATGTTTCAGTGGTTAATACATTTGAGAATCATCTGCATACAGATGATACTGAATCCCAAATTTCTCACAAATAGAACCTAGTGGGAGCATATAAAGGGGAAATAAGATTGGTCCCAGTATAGAGCCCTGGGGAACCCCACACACAAGAGGGGCAACAGTAGAAGAATAATCCCCTAAACAGACTGAAAATGTCCCATCTTTCAAATAGGAAGAGAACCATTTCAGGCCTAAGCCCTGAACCAACCTGATCCCTAAGATGATCAATGAGAATATTATGATCAACTGAATCAAATGCCGCGGTAAGATCTAACCAAAAAAAAAAAGAACAACACAGTTTCCAGACCGTGGCCTGTCTCATTAGAGACCCTCAAAAGAGCAGACTCTGTACTATGGCCAGCTCTAAAACCTGACTGGAATCTATAGAAAATGTTTTTCCTCATTAAAAAGTCATTAAGTTGTGCATTCACAATTTTTTCCAGTATCTTGGATATAAAAGGCAATTTCAAAAAGGGATGAAAACTACTCATGTCAAAGGAGTCTAAACCGGAACTACACCAGATGACAAACTAATGTTCATAATAGGCAAAATACTTGGGCCAATGGAATCTAGTACCTGTTTAAACAGAGAAGAAGGAAACACATCACCAGAGACCTGGCTCATATGAGCAATTATATCTTTAAGCCGCTGCAGAGAAACAGGCGTAAAACAGGTCAGTTGATTATAAGGGTCAACAGAAGCAATAAAGTCATTGCTAACAGATGACATCTGAGATCTAATTCCATCAATCTTACCAATGAAAAAGTTTAAGAACTCTTCACACATGTCAACAGAAAGAGTGAGTGATGGAGTAGCCGTAGGGTGAAGCACAACAGTTACAGTAGAGAAAAGTACTCTAGAATTATGCAAGAAGAGTTAAACTGGTCGACCAACTCTTCTAAACCCATACAGGGAGAGGGGGACTCGATCAATGAAATTAAAGGAGAGACCTCAAAAACAGCTGAAAATCTACTAGCTGTGCAAGGATTGAGTATGTGAGATGAAACAGAGGCAGATACAATATTACCCAGCGCACCACAAGGAAAATTAGAACTAAAAAGACTTATGATCAGAAAAAACCGTATCAGCAATCTTCACACTACCGACAGAGAATCCCAGAGATAATAGAAGGTCAAGCCTATGACCACGTTCATGAGTTGGACCAGAAACACATTGTAAAAAATCAAATGACTCTAATAAATGTAAAAATTCTTTGACCAGGGGCTTAGAAGGGCGGCGCACACATGTATATGAAATCCCCCAAAATTTAAATATTACTGTAATGTAAATTGCATATTATGTAATTATTCATAAAGTATATATTGTACTAATTCTAAGGAGACTGTAAGGTATCTATCTATCTATCTATCTATAAATAGTTGTTGTTTTTTTTGTTTTTTTACCTACATCATTTCATAAACAATAAAATTCACATGCATTTTCTGGTTAAATATTTCGGCTGCTGGGACTGTTAACATGAACTTATACAATGAACAATACTTCTACAGCATTTATTATTCGAAGTATCTAACATCAGTTATGAATGGACAATGAACAACTGAATTTTATCAACTGACATTAACAAATATTAATTTGCTACTAATGCTTTAAATAATGTTTGCAAATGATACTTTATTTTACAGTAACTACATGAAAGAGGGTATGAGATCAAATATTTCTATATGACTTCAACGTCTGACATCTAAACAGCAAACTTTGCTTATGCTCTCAAAAATCTCTTCTTGTGTCTTTCTTCATCGATCCCATCTCTGTCTTTCGCAGAGTTTTGCTCCGTCTTGCTCAACAGCTTCTGTCTTCCCTTCTTTCTTTCATTAGCGTTCGGACCAGCTGAGATTGACAATACTTCTCCTTTATTCTGCAGGCTCATCTTTCGCTCTCTTACCAGAGGACTAGATCACTGCAATCAAAGAGCTGATGCTGTTAGTTAAACACCAGCGATACGCTGACACACACACGCATCTGTGGAACTGTAATGGCTAGAGACTCAAACAAATAATAATTAGCCGCAAAATGTTTCTCTCCGATTTCATTTCCGTCATGAAAATCTTTGGCTTTTTTGAAAAATCTCCTTTTTCAAACTCCTCCCAGGCCGTTGGTCCATCTCACATGAAACTTGGCTTCCGCATACACTCGTGACAAAAAGTTGTCAAAAGAATACTGATGTGTCAAAACAATTTATTAAACCGTTAATTAATAAGCCAGGCAATGGCCATTTACAGGAGTTGATCTATATCTGCTGAACGCAATGTCCAATCTTAACAAAACTTGACACATATAGACACAAGGATGCACAGTTTTGTAAAATCCTGCCAATAGGTGGCGCTACAACTGAAAAACCACTGTGAATGCAACCGTGTGATCTGTGAAGTTTAACACTGTTATGCATCATCTTTAGTGGACGTCCTGACCACCGCCAACCTTCTGTCTCTCTCCTGAATCCAACACTGAAGAGACTTAAACTGCAGTTCATCGACTGGCCACTAGAGACTCCTTGCACAAGAGACTCACTCCCAGATTGTTGAAATGTTAAAATGGCCAACTTTACAGCTGAAAAAACATGTTTACAGCCTGGTGCAAAAAGTGGTGTTGGTCTATATAGCTAATGTTGCCCTTCATGATGACTGTGAGGGGGGTGATTTGTTTTTATAACTCATCCGTTTAAATTATATTAAGCCTTAAAGTTCTGCATAATTAAGGGGGTGTGGCCACTTGAGTGACAGGTGGATTGCCGCTGATGTCACTATTAGCCGTTTGTCTGCTGTCTGTTAGCGTCACGTCACCTCAGCTAATCCGCCTCGCTGCACATTTTCGTTTATCCGCGAGTGACGCGCGGCCAAGATGGTGACGAACGGCTCCGCCCACTTTGAGCTTCAAACATGCTCTTCAGAAACACTACGGGTGACATCACGGAAACGACGTCCATATTTTTTTACAGTCCATAGTGTTTAATTAATTCATTAACTAACTAACTAACTAACTAACTAACTTACTTACTTACTTACTTATTAATTTTTTTATGGTCTTGACATAACCTCTAATATGACTAAAAAAACATGGCATCATGAGCCATCTGTGCTTGGACCGCGACAATCACGGCTTACGACTCTATTTATTTACATTGTTTTAGGAGATTTTTATCACTGAACAGAAAATGAAGGGAACTTTCTTTGGAGGAGCTCTTCGCTAGATTCCCTCTGATTGGAAATCAGTTATCATTGAGAACATTCAGTAGACAAAATCAAGCAAGATTATTATTAGCAGAGTAACATAATAGAGCAGATGTGAAACATCTGGGTTATCCCATTTTGTACTTCAGCCTTGAAATCCAGATGTCGGCTCTATTATGCATGAGGATATATATGCACACTGAAATTATGGAAATCTATTTTGAATTTGAAAACTAAAAGTTTTAGAATCCAGAAACAACTAAGAAATAGTTTATGCAAGAAGTTTTGCTTCCAGGTCACTGATTAAACTTCTATAACCTTTTTACACATTCATTTTTTGAAGTACGTTCACTTGTGCAATAATGAGAGTTAACAGGTTAAAGCAGAGACGGTTCGGCTCCACTAGACCTCCAGTCAAACATATTTACCCATGTGTTAAATTAGATTAGGCACAAGAGCCACTGTTCATTTATCTGAGATTGCTATGTATATAATCTATAAATTAGGCAGCTTTTTAATTTCATTTTATATTATTTTATGATTAATTTTTTTTATCAGGCTTTAGATTAACAGTGAGCCTTCAAGCAGAAATCTGAGTCCTCAGCACTTTAGGCCGACTTTTTCATGCAGTACGTGAGGGGCAAATGTGAGCGGACACACACACACACACACACACACACACACACGCGCGCGTCGGTTTCGGCTCGCTGACTTTATCACATTTATATTTGCATGCGTCTTTGATCACAATCTCTGTGTGCACAAACAAACATATCTTGATTTGTAGCTTTGTAAACTCTGTAGTGAGATTAAAGAACTAATTCATTGATTCTTGAAGTTTATGCAACAAACAATTGTTATTAATAAAAAGTTGAATTATGTTCTGAGTTATTTGCCTATACGTCCTCTGCTTTTTCCATTTGCACAGAATGAAAAACCTCTTTCAATATCTGTTAGATACAAAAATGATGTCAAATATTTAGCATAAATATTTACAAATATAACGTTCTGAATGAATCAAGACTAAAGTGTGTTTTCAAGATGTTCAGATTTATCCACTAAAATGTCACCAGAATCAGAAAAATCTGATGGTCTTGAGCGAATGGTGTTGACAAAATCATGTTTTGCATATCAGTGCATATTAATATTAAGGCAGTTTATCTAGTGTGTGTTAATGGAACCTGCTTATAAATGAGGAAAATAAGTGATTTAATAATCCCAAACAATTTCTTTAGAAAGTGTTTAAAAAGTCTTTATTTCCCAAGAGTCAGTGACTTTTAAAAACTCATTTTTATAATCTCATTTACTGCTTTTAATCTCAGTTGAGGCATGTTTTACATTCATTTGTGTGTATGTCTATTGTTGTATTATTTGTTCTATGTATCATTAGTATTATATTTATAAGTTATTGGTACAGCACTCTGGGGAACTGTTTTTGTATTAAATTGTGCTTTATAAACAAAGAAAGAAAAAGAAGAAGACTCAAGAATAAGGTTTCTGTAGTTTCCCAGCTAACAAAAAAAAAATATTAAGAATGTTTTGCTAATGTTCCCATGAAGTTATGAAAATAATATATCTAAATGTTGTTCTTTTTTAAGAAAAAGTTCAAATGTTTCTTGGTTATGCAAGTGTTAAGGAAACATTCAATTGTATTATTATTCTATGGGAAACGTTACTTTTGAATGTTCTCTGAAACATTAAAAAAACTAAACCATAAAAAAAAAAAAAAGTTCCATGAATGTTTAAATAATGTTTTTGTGCTAACGTTTTGAGGACATTATAATACCAGAATAATGCTATATTAGACCAGATAACTGTGAATGAATGTTCTATTAATGATCCTGGACGAACATTTGTTCATAACGCTCGCTGTTCTTCTTATAGACACATGCACATCACTCTCAGAAAAAAAGTACAAAAGACTGGGACAGTACCCTTCAAAAGGGTTCTAATATGTACACGTTTGGTACCAATATGTACCTTTGAGGGACTTATATGCACTCTTTAGGTACAAAGGTGTACCTTTTGTAAAGGTACCGCCACAGTGACAGCTTTTGTACCTTTTTTTCTGAGAGTGTATGCTGGGTTAAATCAAACCATTATGTTGGGTTAATTTTACCCAGCAAATTGGGTTGTGCATTTAACGAGAGAGAGGGAGAGAGAGAGAGAGAGGGAGAGAGAGTGTGTGTGTGTGTGTGTGTGTGTGTGTGTGTGAGTTCTCCTGTTCACCAGCATCCATGATCCAGCGCTGCTTCTCCGGCACACATGTCCGCATCGATCCGTCCGCTGGATGTTCTCTTTCAGCTGTGCATTAGTTCTTCACCTTGAGTCGTGGCTGGAAACCTGCCAACACACTTTCAGCCAATTTGCGTCACACTAACAGTGCGCTGTGTTTTCTTAACTGGATTGTCACAATGGTGGCGAGGGTTATCTAACCAGAGTGTCTCTAAATTGCAGACTAACTCTCCAGATACTCAGTGCTTTCAAAGTCTGTGTGACGCGCTGTTGTTGTAGACAGTGTGTGTTGTTGTAGATTTGCATAGATTATTAAATTGCTTTCTGAAATGAATTCTGTTCTTTTGACCTTTCTATTCATCAAGAATCCTGAAAAAAAGTTAATATAAATGTTTCTTGAGCATCAAATCCTCATATTCCAATGATTTGTGAAGGATCATGTGACACTGAAGACTGGAGTAATGATGCAGGATTAAATTCAGATTTGATCACAGGAATAAATTACACTTTACTATAAATTCACGTAGAAAACAACTATTTTAAATTGGAATAATATTTCACAATTTTTACTGTTTTTATTGTATTTTTGACCAAATGTTCACATTTAATGCATAATTTAATTCAGTTCTAAGTGATTTCTGGAGCCAGATTCAACTTCACCAGCTCAGTCCTGAATTCTGACTAATAATACAAAACGCAGTCTATTTTTCCCACAACCTCAACTCAGTGTCCCTCCTTTCCCTCCACACGCTGATGGCCTAGAAAATATTCATATCACAAGAAGTTCAATTAAGCAGCATCTGAGACCGATTTCTGAGCGCTCGTAAAACAGAGCGTAGTAACACCAATCTGTGACCTGATTTCAGACTTCACCTCGACGTACCCTCACAGTCTCTCACAGAGCACATATTCATCCCTGCGTCCGCAGAATTCCCTGTAACGTCAAGCTAAAACATGCTGATCCTCATCTCGAGAAACTACGACAGCAGCACGTAGATCAGAATCAGTGGACGTTGTGTTATCTGTCTGATGAGAATGTATTAACAGAGGACGGCCTGTAAGATCTGATGGGCAAAGGACAGTGATTTGTGTTCCTCTCTCGCTCTTTCTCTCTCTTTGATGGAAGGCTTTCTATTAGCACTGCCCCAGATCAAAACACACACAGAGAGCAAAGCAGCCCACATTATTCACTCAGCGTCCTGCATGCATAATCAAACAGCTTCATATATATTCAGTCAAGCTGGTATTTCTAAAAGCTGTTAGATTAGAATCAGTCTGAAAATCAATGTTGATTTATTTTTATTAAGGGAAAGGCGACATTAGTGGACATAAATTGGATCGGGCATTGTGTTTGCGAGAGTCCTTTAGCAAATTTGGAGAAATATGGATTTTGTGCAGCGATAGACTATGGGTCAGTGTATCATTGACAACGAGAAAAACGAGAGGAACCAAGAATGCAGTTTTAGAAAAACTGAGGGCCAAAAACCTTCCACAGCACTTCTGTCCCCAAAGGGTTTATAGGAAGAGCGCTAATAATGTACAGTCAGCCATTCATTATCAGAAAATAATGACCAGGACCCTGACCCGCAGGACGGGGTCTAGTGTCGCCCCGAAGGCCTACGTAATGACTGCTGACGGCACGCTGTCACGCTTCTGCAAGGATGCTTACCAAACAGAAATATATTACGGACATGAAATATTGATTGAATAAAAAAAATAAAAAAAATCTTAATAGATTCATATAAAGTGTTTGCTTCACAACACAGACAATAGTGAACAAATAGTTCATTACAACCCAGAAAGTAGTGAAAAAAAATCTATTGCAACAAAGAAAAAAGTGAAATAATAAGTTGAAATATTTGTCCATTACTACTACAATAAAGTGGAAAGTTGTTAATTACAACACAGAACATAGACAACAATAGCCAGTCTATTACAACCCAGAAAATAGTGGAGAAAAAAGTCCATTGCAAGAACCCATGAAATAGAAAAAAACAGTCCATTAGAACTGTAATGGTCATCAGCTGGATTGCCCTTGAGAGCCACCAGAGGGCCCTCCACATCAGACTTCCGTGATTCCCTCACAACTACATTTCCCATAACTCTCTGCCTGGACTCTTCATCCCTGACTGCATCCACCTGTGTCTCATTACTCTGTTAGTCTCAGCCTATTTCAACCATAGATATCATATATAAACGCTAGATGTCTTATGGCGCAGTCACTTCCGGCATCACCGTTCGGCCATCTTGTCACAGGCAGGCTTAATGTAAAGTGAGTGATCAGCATGCACACAAATCCTCTTATCTCGCTGAAATCTTGACGGATTTACAAACCCGGACTCTTCATCCCTGACTGCATGCACCTGTGTCTGATTACCGTGTTAGTCTCACCCTATTTCAACCATGTACACTCATTCATTATCTGCGAAGTCTTGTTATTTGTTTCATCTGCAATTCTGAGCGTTTTCCCCTTGTTTTCGATATATCTGCCTGTGTCCTGGTTTTCCCGTTCCTGTCTCACCCTCTGGATTTGTTTGTTTGTATGGATTGCCTGTGTATGACCCTTACCTGGATTTGGATCACGTCTTTGGCAACACTCTGTTTAATAAACTGTATTTGGATCCTTTACCTTCACGTCTCAGAGCAGTTTATTAAACAGAGTGTAGCCAAAAACTAGTGATGAGTCGTTCATGAACGATCCGTTCATTGCGTTTGTCACGTGAAAAATGAACGAAAGACTCGGAAGGTAAAGTCATTATTTATGTTCCCTGTAAATTATTTTTGACTGCATTATAGTGATTTCTTAATTCAGAATATGATCAAGATTGCGTAGGTGGATGTGTTCGGGGAATTTGCCTATTAAAAGTATAACATTTAAAGCCCCTTAAATGAACGAAATGACTCGAAAAAAGATTAGTTCATTTTGATGAACGAGATCGAACAAGAGAATCAGTAAAATGATCCGAACTTCCCATCACTACCAAAAACGTGATCCAAATCCAGGTAAGGGTCATACACAGGCAATCCATACAAACAAACAAATCCAGAGGGTGAGACAGGAACGGGAAAACCAGGACACAGGCAGATATATCGAAAACAAGGGGAAAACGCTCAGAATTGCAGATGAAACAAATAACAAGACTTCGCAGATAATGAATGAGTGTACATGGTTGAAATAGGGTGAGACTAACAGGGTAATGAGACACAGGTGGATCAGTCAGGGATGAAGAGTCGGGCAGAGAGTTATGGGAAATGTAGTTGTGAGGGAATCACGTCAGTCTGATGTGGAGCGCCCTCTGGTGGCTCTCAAGGGCAATCCAGATGATGACCATTACAACAACCCAGAAAATATTGAAAAAAGAATCCATTACAACCCAGAAAATTGTGAAAAAAAAAATAGTCCATTACTACCCAGAAAACAGAGAGAAAGTAGTCAGTCACAACCCAAAATCAGCAACAGCATGAACACAGTAACAATATTATTTTCTAAATTGTAATCAATCCAAAATTATAATAAATCTGCAATCCAGGTTACTTTTTTTCGTTCACATTTTGAGTTTCTTAGTCACTCTGAGACGTGAAAGTAGCACCGGTCTCTTGCCTTGAACAACAACATATCCAGAAAAATACCTTCAACTGTTCCAATATAAACCATATTTAACTGTGCAATGCATGCAATAATCAGGTATTGCAGAGGGTAATGTAATAAAATAGATAATTCATAATTCATTTGCGCAGTGAAAATCCACGAAAATGGAGAATACATTTATGATTGGTACTTTCATCACATCAAATTTTTAATTCCAACTGTGGGCCGTTTGAAGACGTCTCTGAACAGGTAAAAAAAGGGGAAGTTATATCCTCTGTATTTAAACAGTTCGTCCCCATCAAAATTTCAATTACATTTAGGGCATTTCTCATTTTAGGGATGCACGGTAGACAACAGGACTCAGATCTTCCTGATGTGATGAGCTGTAATTCTCAAACAGTGATGGCATGATAATCACACACTTCTCAGATATGTTCACCCAAGCGTTAGATGCAACTATCAAACTATCCCTGTGCACCTCTAGTCCTATGGGATATAAAAGTGCCTTATGCAAAGTTATTGCTATATATACATCATTTTGACTTAATCAGGCTCACAGAGAAGCAAGGCCAAGCTGTAAAAGCCTGGAGGAATACAGAGCAGTGATTGGCTGAGAGAACAGAAGTAATTGCAACATTTCAGTGATTCTGATTTCTACAGTCAGGGTCTATCACACACTCGGTGCAATGCAGCGCCAGGCGCAGCGCAAGTGTGTTTTGCTAGTGTCAGCCCAACGCAGTTATCATTTTCACGTCCTTTTTTGTTATTTAAAGTGTGCATTAGTAATGTACGCCTATAGGCGGGTCCACAACGCACGTGTACACTCTGCTTATTACACACACACACACACACACACACACACACACACAGCTTATTACACACACTCTCTGCTTATTACACACACTCTGCTTATTACACACACACTCTGCTTATTACACACACACTGCTTATTACACACACTCTCTGCTTATTACACACACAGGGACGCGCAGCAGCACACAACATGCAAATATTAAAAATAAAAGGATTACAATGTAAGAGATTAATATTGTGTACATAAAGATATGGTGGAATCCGGCTTGTCCCATAGATTGTCTGCTTTAACCTTTAACCTCACACACACACACACACAGCTTTAACCTTGCGCACGAGCAGATCTGTTTCCTCTTTAGAGAAGCGTTCAGTTTTACCACTTGCTAATTCCTCCATGTTAATAGCGAATACGCCATGGCGCGAGCACAACTGGCTTTTAAAGGGAATGGGAGACGAGACTCTGATTACTTTATTACACGTTACACCCATTTCTCATTAAGAGAATAGGGACAACCCTTTTAGACCAGCGCCAGGATTGCCGACCATTTTCCCCGTTGTTAAACTCGCAAAAGTGGATTCGGACACGCCCTGTGTGAACTTGTGCCCTGCACTTTAGACCATGAGCTTAAATCGTTATAATAGGGCCCACAGTGTGTCTGAACAAAATATAATCCAGTTTTTAAAGGAATGGTTTTTTACTTTCACGACCTCCGGGACGACAGCGGGCTGCACGGACACGACCTCTGGGACGACAGCGGGCTGCACGGGGACAGCCTCCGGGATGACAGCGGGCTGCACGGGCACGACATCCAGGACGACAGCGGGCTGCATGGGCACGACCTCCGGGACGACAGCGAGCTGCACGGGCACGACCTCCGGGACGACAGCGGGCTGCACGGACACGACCTCCGGGACAACAGCATACTGCACGGGGACAGCCTCCGGGATGACAGCGGGCTGCACGGGCACGACCTCTGGGACGACAGCGGGCTGCACGGGGACGGCCTCCGGGACGTTGGGGAGGCAGTAAGTCTTCCTCCTCCTCTGCCATTTTCGATGGCGAAGTGCCGGCTCTGGCCTGGACGGGACCAGCGGCGAAGGAAGCTCTGGGCTGGACATCAACGGTCCAGGGTCGAAGAGGGACCAAAGCGGAGAATGGTGTCGGGGTCCATCTCGACCACCTCCTCCCCTGCGGCCTCCATCGGTTCCGGGAAACCTGGCCAGACGGGTTCCCTCAAAAGAACGTCCATGGGCAAGGGTGTTGGCTGACCAGGCGTCTGCTGTGCCGACAGAAAAGGGTTCAATGGAGCCGACCGCCGGGTCTCCTCAGTCCCCCGGGCCAACAGCGCGAAGCAATCAAAAAGAGTCATCCGAGGCTCTGACTCACCAGATGACGGTCCTCGCCCCTGCTGTCTCTTCTCCCTCTTCATAGTGGGGGGAAAGATACGGGAACCCATACTACGGGAACCCATACTGCTGGATCCTTTTGTGACGGAGTCCTTCTGTCACGATACACACACACGGGGAAAGACAGATCCAAGTGCAGTTATTTATTTGGGTAATCCATACTCACAACCAGTCCAGGCAAAGGTAAAAAATCCAACAAGGCAATCCAAAACACAAGAAACAAATAAGAACCAGGCAGATACAGACATCGGCAGTGTGGTGACATAAAACAAGGACTCCGTGACAAACACTGAAACAGACAGGTATATATACTGTACACAGACACTACAATGTGATAGACAACAGCTGAGTGCAATGATCAGTGATGAGTGCAGACAAGGATTGTGGGAAATGCAGTTCATGAAGTAATGGTGACAGTATGGGGAAGAGACCTCTAGTGGACACCCGGGATACACAAACCAGACACTGTGACACAGTGTGGTTTTAATGGTGGCAATTCCAATATGGTTTTAATGGTGTCTAGTGGCGATTGCAGTGTGGTTTTAATGGTGGCAATTCCAATATGGTTTTAATGGTGTCTAGTGGCGATTGCAGTGTGGTTTTAATGGTGGCTAATGGTGATTGCAGTGTGGTTTTAATGGTGGCTAATGGTGATTGCAGTGTGGTTTTAATGGTGGCTAATGG
>FLSR01000263.1:42382-52723 GCA_900092035.1 Leuciscus waleckii | reverse complement strand
TATCTATCTATCATCTATCTATCTATCTATCTATCTATCTATCTATCTATCTATCTATCTATCTATCTGTCTATCTGTCTGTCTGTCTGTCTATCTTAGATGGACATTAAGCATTAACACTTTTTGAAATGCTGCTACATGTTTCAGAACATTCAGAGAACATTCAGAGAACATTCAGAGAACATTCAGAGAACATTCAGAGAACATTCAAAAGTAACATTTCCACCACCAAGAAAATTGTTCTTAAAACATTTTTAAAAACTGGATGTTTTGAACATTCAGAAATAACTTTTTTTATAATAATTGAATGGGAACATTAGCTAAACTTATTTTTGTTATATGGTAGTGAGATGGTGGTCTACATACATACATACATATAGTATATAACTCACTATATATTTCTATGTTACTTTCTTTCCTATTGTAAATACTGTGATAACGTTTATTATATTGAAATAAGGTCATACTGTGAGAAATAGTCACAATTGTGAAATATTAAGTCGTAATTACAAAAAAATAAAGTTGAAATGGTGAGATATGATTTACATGGTGTGCTATAAATTCATATTGGGAGAAATAAAGTCTCAATTATATTTTACCCTGAAATTTCCACGGGTCTCAAAACCCCACTGTATTTCGCCCCACATCTTAATTTTATAACGCTTCACTAGAGATAAATGACATTTTTAATTATGGTTCTGTTTGCTCTGCTCTCCGAATAACATTTACATAGAAAAGCCTGTCAAATGACTAACAAACGCAACTGAAAAATGATTCAAATAAACATAGTAGTATATATGCAACCAATCTAGAGCAGAAATAATGAGCTGAAGTGGCTTGTTGAGTTTGTTATTGAACTTGACAACCTTCGCATTAGTTTAATGCCATTCATATGACCAATCCTGCAACAACGCCAACATTACATAAATCCGCACTGGCAAGATTATTAATCGTATTACATTTTCTGTCACAATATTGCACACAGAACCTGTTGCACTGACCATGATGTTGTCATTCGCAGGACGGAGGGCTAAAGACGAGGCACTGGGAGGAAAGTGTGTGTGTCTTAATGTGAGATCACACTCATTCAGAGGCCATGTGTTGATGCCCACATGCCATTAAACACTAGCGCCTGCTGGTGCATCTATTAACGTGCTATCCAAACAAATCTGTCATTTCTTTTTGAAAGGTAACTGGCTATGATTGGCTTTACTGCATTGACTGCAATTGGCTGATTCAACATGACAATCTACACTAATTAGGAGTTCAGCTGAAGCGGAAACAATAGACTAAAAATACATCGTCATAATGATATTATGAAGTGTTCATTTTCATGCCATCTCTTGTATAACACATTTCAGAACATGTTTATTCTGTTTATTCAGAGGTTGCAAGCATCACTTGTAGATTTTATGCAATACTTTTGAGAATCTGCTATTCAGCTTAACAATATTATACACTGTAAAAAAATATTGTTGGTTTGACTTAAAAAACAGTTCATAACCTGGATGCCTTAAAAAGTTAAGTTCATTGAAATTGTAAAAAAAAAAAAAGTAAATACAATGAAGGAGACTAGTTTAATCAGCAGAAACTCAAAATATTATATTATCTGAACTACATAAATGATCTAAGCGGATTTGTCAAAAGAAAATATGTTGCGATAACAAATCATGAAGATTATTTTTGACAGTGTAGAAACTGATTGCTGAGTCGATGTTGTGTGCAGATCTCACAGATCTCAGAGTGTGTTCAACATTCACCATCATCAATAGCAGTCAAGACATTAAACAGCAACCCAGTATGGACAGTGATGATGTCTAATGCAGTTACAGTATGCAGATATGCCCTCATAAGTACATTAAGGCCCAGAGCCGTCAGTCAAACCTCCAGACCATCTTTGATCATACATTAGTTCTGCTATCAAGATAATCATGTTATCAGCAAATGGACTCTTTCATCCCCATCAAAGACAGGGGCTGTTCATAGTCTTCAGCGTTTCTCTCACAACAATGACTGACCAAACACTTCATGACACAGTTACACTGTATAAGAGTTATTGTGTCTTCAATCAAAAGTCAAATTACATGGGTGTCACAAAAAATAAAAAAAATAAAAAAAATTTTTTTTTTTATTCAATCAATCAATCAATCAATCAATCAATCAATAAATCGTGTAGTAATAATATTACTGTATACCTACATAAATACAAATATTTGAAAATAAATAAATACAAATATTGTATTACATGTATTAAATTATTATTAAATATTTTTTTATAATTCTCATATATAATCTCATCAAAATATCAGAAATATAGTACGTCATATTAATAATAAATTATATATTTATAAATTAAATTAAAATAAAATACATGAAAATAGTGTAGTAATAATATATTACTATATAACTGCATAAATACAAATATTTGAAAATAAATAAATAAATATTTTATTACATGTATTACATTATATTTTTTATAATTCTCATATATAATCGTATCAAAATATCAGAAAATATAGTAATAATAATAATTTATAATACAAATTATAAATGTATAAACAAATTATAAATAATAATAATACTTATTTTAAGATTTAAGCAAGAGAAAAATGGCATCACCTTATTCAAATTATTCCCCGCATACATCCTTGTGATGCTTGAGATTGCATATTTTAGTTGTATTCTTCAGTGTTATTTAGTGAATTTATATTGCATAAACACGGGGAGGAATGAACTCTCTCACCTCACTTTAAAACTTCTTCAGGCACACTATGATGGAGAATAAACACAAATAATAACTTTAAACATGATTGACTTGAAACTGCAGCTTGTTCTAATTTATGCAACATCTAAGGGGCAAGTCTTCCAATTAGTGTCTAATTTCTGTAGTTACCGGGTACTAATTCCAAGCAGCTTGATTGGTTTTGCGAACGTATGTGTGATTTCAGCGTGTGGAAAGCTTCTGAGAGCCATCACGTCTCCATGTAGTCCGCATGCCAACAAACACTGTGAGAAGAGCGATGATTCTGCTTAATTAGGACAGTTGTGCTGGGGAAGGGAGCCTGACAATGTTCTTACAGTGATTTAATGTGTAAATTTAGGATTGGCATGTCACTTCTAGTTTAGGCAAAAGAGTTTGTTAATTAAAACATTTCGGCGGCTTGTCAGCCACATGTTTGGAGCTAATGTCGTAAAAGGCAATTGTCAAATATATACGTTTCATGATCAGGTGTTTCAGACTGTTAGCTAAAGGAAAGCTATTATATTATATGCAGCTGCTGGTCATAAAATTAGAATATCATCAAAAAGTTGATTTATTTCAAGAATTCAACTTAACAGGTGAAACTTATATCTTATATAGACTCATTACATGCAAAGTGAGATATTTCAAGCCTTTATTTGTTATAATTTTGATGATTATGGCGTACAGCTTATGAAACCCACAAAATCAAAATCACAGAAAATTAGAATATTACATGAAATCACACAGTAATTACACAGTAATACCATGGTCATTGAAGCAGGTTTTGGTTATTTTGGCAGTGTGGGCAGGTGCAAATCCTGCTGGCACACACACACACACACACACACACGAGCATGTAGAAGCATGCTTGCTCGCTGGCGTATTAATCCATACAAACTCACACACCTTCACAAAGAACACAGATGACACAGGCGGCTGTCGGCTGGCATTAATGTTCATGTTGGTTGACTAATATAATTCACGAGAACATTTCTTCACTCACTCTATGTACACAACTCTAAATAAATAAATACACAAATCAGCAACCCATAGTAACAGAAATATCTCACCTAACAGGGAACATTCTCTCAAAGTTATGATCAAACCTTCCAGTAACGTTAATAGAACGTTCGTTCAAAGTTATCTGGTCTTTAATAACGTTCTCAGAACATCAGCACACAAACATGATTTATACGTCGTTCATGGAACATTTTTATCTGAAACGTTGTTGCTACTTGTTGCAGAGAACATTCAAATGTAACATTCCTATGATGTTTGAATGATGAAATGGAACTTTCCCTTAACGTTCACATTTGACTGTTCAATGAACAAATAACAGTTTTATAACTTAATAACATAACTTTTTTGTTAGATAAAACCGAAATATATTTGCTAAATTAGGCGCTCTTCCACACACACACACACACACACACACACACACAATAGGAAATTGTTCCAAAAGTCATGGAAACCCCCTAGTTTTACGGCGGCCAGGAAACGTATAGATTTGAACACGGCTCATCCAATCAGAGTCAGTGTGGAGCCGGATCTTTGTTCTACACACTCTCAAGCCCAGCCTACGATGTAAGATCCCGGGCCGTTTGCCAGCATCCGTAACCATTCGGCTTTTGTTCCCGCACAAAGAGTGTCTAGGAGAAATCTGGGAGGAAAAGAAAATGCGGCGTTATTTATTCCTCCCTCATTCCCCTTCCCGTCCTGTTCTTTCCTGTGAGGGACAAAGAGTCGAAGCGCTTTGGGAAAAGAACAGGGAAAAGAACCGGGAACTGAGCAATGTGATCGCATGATACCTGTCGACTTGAACTCCATGGGTGTGAAGAAACTAAAGAAACAGGACAGCAGATAAAGAACAAAAACACAGAGCAATGGAGTGAAAAAGCTGAATGAGAGGAATCTGATAGTCTGTGGAATCTGACACTGAACACTGGAGGAAGTTACAAAGTTATTCTATTTCAATCAAATGCTGTTTTTGTTTTTTTACTTTCTATTTATCAAAGAATCCTGATTGATGGTTTCTACAGAAATATGAACTGTCTTCAACACTGATAATAATCATAAATGTTTCTTGAGCATCAAATCATCATATTAGAGTGATTTGTGAAAGATCATGTGACACTGAAGACTGGAGTAATGATGCTGAACATTCACAGGAATAAATTACACTTTACTATATATTCACATAGAAAACAGCTGATTTACATTATAATAATATTAATATTTCACTGTTTTTATTGTATTTTTGATCAAATAAATGCAGCCTTGGTGAGCAGAAGAAACTTTTCTTCAGACCCCAAACTTTTGACCGATAGTGTGTCAGATTTTTAAGCTTCACATTTCACTAAAAAGATAATTATCCAAAAGCTGAGAAAAACAATAATACATGAAATAATGCAGTGGTTAAAGCTATTCTTCCACAGCCATGTTTTTGGTAGACCTGATAATAAAGAGCCATTTACAGACTTTTCATTTACATCACTGTATTTGTTTTAGCTTTAAATACTACAGATCATTAAAGATAAATGCATTATGAACATACAGTATTTGAAACTTGGTTACATGAGTCCCTTCATAGTTCATGGGCTGATATTCTTTTGATCTATGCGGTCACACATCTATACAGTAACAGTAGAATGAATACACATCAATGCACAAGCGCATCTAAGACCATCTGGGATGCTTCAAACTACAGCCACAGGTAGACAATTCACTATTTTAAAATATCTTTAGTGCATCTTAACTATTCGCTGAGAACAGAACAGAACACAAGGACTAATATGTGCTGCCGTTCACTCAGAAAAATAAAGGTTTCAAAAGGAGTTTAACACAGCGGCAACCTTCCGGTCTCTCTCCGATCCAACACTCAAGAGACTTAAACTGCAGTTCATCCACTGGCCACTAGAGCCCGGCTGCAGAAGAGACTCAATCCCATAGACCCACATGTTAAAATCCCCAACTTTACAGCAGAAAAAAACATGTTTACAACATGATGCAAAAAGTGGTTTGGTATATATAGCTAATGTTGCCCTTCATGACAACTGTGAGGGGGTGAATATTTTTACATCTCATCCGTTTAAATTATATTAAGCCTTAAAGTTCTGCATAATTAAGGGCGTGGTCACTTGAGTGACAGGTGGATTGCCACTGATGTCACTACTAGCCGTTTGTCTGCTGTGTGTTAGCGTCACGTCACCTCAGCTAATCCGCCTCGCTGCACATTTACGTTTATCCGCGAGTGACGCTGCCAAGATGGCGACGGCCGGCTCCGCCCACTTTGAGCTTCAAAAATGCTCTTCAGAACCAACGGGTGACGTCACACACACTACAGACATATTTGTTTACAGTCTACGAGCCTTATTTTAACGATCTAATCGCATGGTCTAAAGCGTACAGAGCAAGTGCACTTTTGCTAGTTTAACGTGTGTGAGAGAGCGTGTGTGTGTGTGTGAGAGAGCGTGTGTGAGAGAGAGAGCGTGTGTGAGAGAGAGTGTGTGAGAGAGAGTGTTTGAATGTGTGTGAGAGAGAGTGTTTGTGTGTGTGTGTGTGTGAGAGAGCGTTTGTATGTGTGTGTTTGAATGTGTGTGAGAGAGTGTTTGTGTGTGTGTGTGTGTGTAATAAGCAGTGTGTGTGTGTGTGTGTGTGTGTGTGTAATAAGCAGAGTGTCCACGCGTGTGAACCGCCTATAGGCTCATATTACTAATGCGCCCTTTAAATAACAAAAATATTTATATATACTGCACCATTGACTTTAGACCAGGTCTCAGTTGGTCAGTGACTCTATTTAAGTTCCTCAAAATAGCAACGCTCCAACAATACGCCTGAACACACGCCTGGTTCTCAGACCAGCAGCTCAGGGGCCACAGATGGGCGTAAATGCATTTCCTATTTAAACAATGTGACGCAGGACGTGAAAATGAAAACTGCGTCGGGCTGAAACTAGTAAAACGCACTAGCATCACGCCTGGCGCTGCACCGAGTGTGTGATAAAGCCCTGTGTGTGTGTGATAGAGCCCTATAGCTTTTACACAGCGATGCCATAGAGGAACCATTTTTTCTTTAAACATTTTTCCATTATAAAGAACCTTTTGATGCCCATAGAGAACCTTTATTTTTAAGAGTGCTCCAGCATCCTCAACTAAAACTTGTTATATTTCCAACATTAGTCGGTACTGTTAAAACATTGTTAGTGATTTGCTCATTCAGTTTCAGTTCCATGGATAATCACATTAGACATGTTAAAAGCAATACATGAGTAACACTGACCACAGTATACGATGGTTTCCAATAGTCTAATTCCCTTGAGTCCGAGGGAAGGAGTTGCGGATCACGACTCCCGTTTCTCCGACAGACTGTTGAGCGCCGTCTCCTCGCTCTTGGACTGGAGATCTCCTTTCTTGGAGGACTTTTTGGTGGCTCTGGAAAGCCGTCGTCTGAAGCTGTCTCCGGCTAGCAAGTACAGGACCGGGTCCACACAACTGTTGAGACTGGCCAGGCCTCGGGTCACCTGGTAGGTGGCGTACACTCGGTCGTTGAAGCCACACATGTCCGGGCTCTGGAAGTACAGTCTCGCTCGCATGTTCAGGTTCTTCATGACGTGGAAGGGCAGATAGGAGACGGCGAAGACCGTCAGAACGATGATGACTAGGTAAATGGACTTCTTCCTTAGCGGTGCGTTGTCCATGTCGTTGCGAACAGGCTTTGACGATTCCTCCGTAACAGCTGAAGATAATAATGAACGGGATGCAGAACCCGAACACCGTCATGCACATGCTATAGACGAAGTACCCGGGCAGCTCGTCTTCAGTCGTGGTGTCGTAGCACGTGGTGAATCCCTTCTTCGGCCCGGTGCGCGAGTAATAGAGGATAGGAGCGATTCCCGCCACGACGATGACCCACACGAGCGCCACGGTGCGAACGGCGTTCTTCTTCTTCAGTCGTCCGAGAGATTTCATAGGATGAACGACGCCGGAGTATCTGTGCACGCTGATGCACGTGAGGAACAAGATGCTCCCATAGAGGTTAACGTGGAATATGAACCTCTGCAGTCTGCATAGCACCTCTCCGAAAATCCAGTCTGTTTTGTTAAAGTAGTAGAAGATGAGAAACGGGAGCGAGAGCACGTAACAGAAATCCGCCAGAGCCAGATTGAACATGTAGACGGAGATGCTGCTCCACGGCCTCATGTGACACACGAACATCCAGATGGCCACGCTGTTCCCGACGAACCCCGTGAGGAACACGAGGATGTAGACGATGGGAAGATAGTAGAACTGAAACCCAGTCTTGGTGAGCGAGCATCTTGCCGTCTGGTTTGTAAACTCGGTCACGTTGTACAAGAGCGACGTTGTCAAGTTATTAAACTCCGCTGACATGTTGTCGAGGATCAGCAGGTGTGTGATCTACAGAGAGAAGAGACAACACAGCGATATCAGTCAGCAATAGCAGTCATCTCACCGTCTCGGTTAACTACAGACCCGAAGTAGTCCGGCTGTGAGTAACACACTTCTAGCCAAAATAACCTTGAATTTGGTTACATGTCGTTTTTGCCAAAAAAACTTGCGAGATGTTTGATATTCCCTCATGTAAGCAAAGTCAGCAGTGATTACAAGGTGTTTGGGTTCATTTCTTCACTCATTTCATTTCTTTGTTATCTAATTGAGGATTAATCTATTCTTGGGTTATGGTTTAGCCGTATATAAAATTTTCACTGTTACCCAATTTTGCCTTGTTTTAGCCGAGACGTCTAGGCTTTTTTGACGGCTATTAGACTCCTTTTAAATGCAAAATTGCTTGCTGGGAAAATGCCTATTAACCTGATCAGACTCAAACCTGTTCCACAGACACAAAAAGTGCTTTATTTCTGCTCTCCTCTGCGGGGTTTGAACCTGCAACCTGTCAGCGACCAGCTTAAGGACGTTGTGTTGGCATCTTGACACAGACACACTAAAAACAATCCTATCGCATATTGAATATGGCAACACGTTATCGCATATCGCATTTTTCTTCAATATCGTGCAGCCCTATGTTGTTTTAAATATGAGTTAGATTTATGAAATGGTACATTTTAAATCAAAAGCATGCATACGTGATATGGCACTTGATTTAATCTAGTCTAATCTAATAATCTTGCAATTTGGGTGGCTCCAAGATTAGAACAACAAATACCAGATTTGGGGGGTTCAAAAATTAAAAAAAAAATTCCAAATAAAAAAAAAAAAAAGAAAAGAAAAGTGCTGTCCATTAGAATGTACAGGTTTATCATAACCTTTTCAATTAGGGACGTGAAAATGAAAACGATATAACTGCAAGTCATTTGTCCCACGATCAGCCATTTCAACGCAAAATACGAGTTGCGAAATCAAGAACTCTATAGAGCAGAAGTGCATTCTCCATAGATCCACTCACCAGCGAGACGCTCGTTTCTCCGGCATTCCTCGAGCGCGTTCACAGGAATCAGCAGCATGGATGAGAAACCCTGCTTTCCCGCCACAGGAATGTGTAACGTTAGTTTGCTACAGTCCTCGGATAAGAGCGACAAGCTCTCTCTCTCTCTCTCTCTCTCTCTCTCTCACTCTCTCACACAAACCCACACCCACACACACACACAGACACCGGCGGACGCGCGAGTCCTCTGCACGAACGACCTCTATGTGAACCGACTCTGTTTCATGACTCGGATGAACCGATTCGCAATGAGCGAAAAACTTTTGCGAATGCACATTATTGCTGTCCTTATTCAAAACGAACTCGTACTTGATCCAATTACTCACATGAATCGAATCACTAAAATGAACCGTCCGACCGATTCGACTCGCTGTATCGAATCCCTGCAATAGTAGGAACTGAGAGCAACAATCAGAAGAGTTTCGGCTCGGGGAGAGGAAGAGGAGGAGGAGGAGGAGTCGATGATGAGCGAGGGCAAACTCTATAATCGCTTCTTGTTTCACTTCTTCATGTCCTCACAGTTTCTGAGACTTTCATTATGATTCTTCTAGAGAAGTCATATATTGTCGAGCAGAGCTGCATGCCCGGGCCACCAAACCAGTTTTACTAGCTAATTAGTTTTGTGCAAGCTAAGAGATTGATCAGAGTTTCTTCTGGAACAGCTCATGAGATTGTAAAAGCATAAATAAACAAACGTAATGTGTAATCTAAAGAACAGGAGAGCTGCTGTAAATGCTTTAGCATGAATGAACTTGTTCTCTCTCACCCACACACACACACACACACACACACACGTGGTTTTTAGTGTTTTATGAGGACTCTCCATAGATATAATGATTTTTCAATATTTAAAGTTTACATTACACATCATATGATTTACACATGACGCTTTTCTCCCTTTGGGCACTGACATTTAGTCAAATCATTCAGGTTTTTCTATCTTTGTGCAGGGGACATTTGCTCTCCATAACAGAGAAAACCAGTAACCAGAAGAACAGGGTCTTTTTGGAATAATAAAAACATAAACTTTATTTATGGATATATTTGTCCAATTGAGGACGTCGCAAAAGAGTCCCTATAGCTTATGAAAAACACACAGAGACACACACACACACACACACACACACACACACACTTAA
>FLSR01000263.1:28014-42211 GCA_900092035.1 Leuciscus waleckii | reverse complement strand
GTGTGTGTGTGTGTGTGTGTGAGAGTGAGTGAGTGAGTGTGTGTGAGTGAGTGAGTGAGTGAGTGAGTGTGTGAGTGTGTGAGTGTGTGTGTGAGTGAGTGAGTGATTGAGTGATTGAGTGATTGTGTGTGTGTGTGTGTGTGTGTGTGTGTGTGCGTGCGTGTGTGTGCGTGCGCGTGCGTGCGCGTGCGTGCGTATGTGCGTGTGTGTGTGTGTGTGTGCATCCTCATATTAAAACTTCAGTTCTCTGGATTGTTATCGACTTAAACACTTGCTCTGGCATTTCCACTCTGACATCATGTTCAGTTAGCGCACCAGTGTTTTATACCAGTTCCCTCAGAACAAACCATTACCAGTGTTTTATACAGACCATTACCAGCAGATAATCTCACAGTGGTGTAACACTATAAATGCAGCACAAATATTTTTCGCTATATTCGTACACTGCAGTGTAAACACAGATCCTGAACATCAGGACATTCCTACAGCGCTATAGGCCGCCACTCAGTGGTACAAGAACACCCTAGCAACCCCACACCACCCTAGCAACCCCAACCCCATGTGTTACACAGGCAATCTCCACTCAGATTTCTTCTGTAAATGTTAAACTCTGGTTTGGCTCGGCTCCTCCAGAGCTCTTGGCAGGGATCGGGATCATCCAGGAGCCAGTGACAGATCCTCTCATTCTCCTGTGTTATTCCTGCTCTCATTACCAGCTCATTCTGCTGGACGAGGAGCAGGTGGCAGAGCGGGCGAGAGAGTGTGAGTGTGTGTGTGTGTGTGTGTGTGTGTGAGACGGGCCCGGCGAGAGTTCGAGCGACTGATGCTCATTCTCAGCCTGACTGAACGGATCCAGACTCCAAGAGCTTTGGGTTTCTTTCATAAAAGCTGCTGGCGGGAACAGAATTATAATTTTTTTTTAACCCTCTGAAATATTAACCCTCTGAAATATTTAGGATTTGTTCAGTTGGTAATGTTCATCTGTCAGTTCCAGCTTTTTGGTAAAATGGTGTAATATTCTTAGTAGATTGTTATTATAAAATAAGTAGATTAGAAAAAAAGAAAGAAATAAAAAGTTTTTTTTTTATTTATTTTTTTTAAAGAAATGAAACCCTTGTAAGAGGTATTATATGAGTGACAGCACAGTTTAGAGTCATGTGAGTGATATTTTTAATAATTTGTACACTTTTTTTTGTTGAGGTGGTTGCTTATCAGGGCCCTGCAGAGACATTTTGGGGGTCAAATGCTCAAGTGAAAAAAGTCCATCCTTCTTATAATATATATATATATATATACACACACACACACACACATATACATATATATATAAAGTGAATCAGAATCATTTATTCAACTGATTTGTTCAAACCTGCTGATTCATTTATGAAAGAAGCAAATGTCCACTAACTTTATGAATGAGTCATTGAATCATTGACTCACCTGTTTTGTTCAAAGATGGTGAATCATTCAAGAACTAAACACTACTGTGTGTTGCTGCTGGAAGACACAAGGTTTCTGCTTTTTATATATATATATATATATATATATACACATATATATATATATATTCTCGTTGTATAATAGATTGAATGTAGAAATATAAAATGTTAGGAAAAATTAAATACTACTATATATGAAACTAAAACCGCCAGCAAGTTGTAAGAAGTGAATCGGAATCATTTATTGAACTGATTTGTTCAATCCGGCTGATTCATCCACTGAATTTATGATTGAATCATTGACTCGATTTGATTAAAAAATGGTGAATCATTGAAGAACTGGGAGACACAAGGTTTCGGCTTGCTTTGGAGCTTTTTTGTTTTGTTTTGTAAAATAGAGCAAAAACAGACAACGTTGTGACTAAAAGCTGTCAGTTCATATAATCAGCTTATTGTTTATTGAACTGTTGTATAAAATGAATGTCACATTTGTAATCGTGCTGATATTCAAGAAAAAAGTATTGCTTTGTGATATTGTTTAACTATATTATGTTATAAACACAGAATACAAGAACTCATTCAAGGACAATTCATATCTTGAATTTCCCACATTGCACGATGCTATTTTACATCAACGCCAGACCAGCTTGCCTTTTTGTTCAGCTTAATGGATGGCTTTAGCCTGAGTTAGGCCGGTGTGTTGAGATGTTTTAATAGTGGTTTAATTTCACTAATTTCATTAAGAGACATCAGGAGGCAAGAGTCTCATCTGAGTTTGAAAGTCGTTGTGTTGTTCAGCATCATTATTGTTTTGTTCCTCCTCATGAAGATGAAGTGTGTTGAGTTGAGTTTTGTCCTCAAATTTGCTGCATAAAGTTGTTTCTATCAGTGAGACTAAATTATGATGAAGAGATGAAAACTGATGAGTTTCTCTATTACAGATCACTGAATGAGATGTGAGTCTCAGTGAGTGATGTTCACCTGTACAGAACTGATACTGTATCTGACGCCATCATGATGCTGTGCTGTGGACGGTTGCTAGGGTGTTTTGGGTGGTTGCTAAGGGGTTACTAGGGTGTTCTGAGTTGTTGCTATGGGGTTCTGGATGGTTGATAAAGGGTTATTAGGCTGTTCTGGGTGGTTGCAATGGGGTTGTTAGGATGTTCTGGGTGGTTACAACTGAGTTGCTAGGGTGTTCTTAGTGGTGGCTATGAGTTTACTAGGGCTATGAGGTCGCTAGGGTGTTCTGAGTGGTTGCTATGGTGTTGCTATTGTGTTATGGGTTGTTGCTATAGGGTTGCTAGGCTGTTTTGGGAGGTTACAATGGAGTAGCTGGAATGTTCTGGGTGGTTGCTATGGGGTTCTGAGTGATTGCTAAAGGGTTGCTAGGGTTTTCCTACTTGTAGCTATGAGTTTAGTAGGGCTAAAAGGTCGCTAGGGTGTTCTGATTGGTTCCTATGGTGTTGCTATTGTGTTCTGGGTGGTTGCTATGGTGTTGCTAATGTGTTCTGGGTGGTTGCTATGGTGTTGCTATTGTGTTCTGGGTGGTGTTGTAGGGTTGCTAGGCTGTTTTGGGTGGTTGCAATGAGTTTACTAAGACTATGAGGTTGCTAAGGTGTTCTGGTGGTTTGTGGTTTCTATGGTTTTCTGAGTGGTTGTTATAGGGTTGTTAGGATGTTGTGGGTGGTTGCAAATGAGTTGCTAAGATGTTATTGGTGGTAGCTAGGGTGTTCTCAATGGTGGCTATGAGTTTACTAGGGCTATGATGTCACTAGGGTGTTCTGAGTGGTTACTATGGGGTTGTTATGGTGTTCTGGGTGGTTGCTATAGGTTTGCTAGGCTGTTTTCAGTGGTTGCAGTGGGGTTGCTTGGGTTGTTAAGAAGTTTTGAAGTTGCTATGGGGTTACTAGGGTGTTCCGAGTCATTGCTAAAGGGTTGCTAGGATTGTTCTGGGTGGTTGCTAAGGGGTTTCTAGGGTGTTCGAAGTGGTTGCTATGGGGTTGCTAGGCTAGGTGTTTTCTTCCTGTCTGTTGTGAAAAGAGTGTCTGTGATCTTCTGGTCTGTGGATTGTGTTTGTAAGATCGCGTTCACCTGTTTTCTGCTGCATCTGATCACTGAGTAAAGCACCAGCACACAATTCCCCTATGCAGCACAAAGACTCTATCTGTTTCTATGTGGTTGTTAAGAAGTTCTAAGAGGTTTCTTTGGGGTTACTAGGGTGTTTTGAGTGGTTGCTAAGGTGTTCTGGTGGTTGCTTTGGGGTAGCTAGGGTGTTCTTAGTGGTGGCTATGAGCTTACTAGGGCTGTGAGGTCACTAGGGTGTTCTGAGTGGTTGTTATGGGGTTGTTATGGTGTTCTAGTTGGTTGCTATAGGGTTGCTAGGCTGTTTTGAATGGTTGCATGGGGTTGCTTGAGTTGTTAAGAAGTTCTGAAGTTCTGAGGATCCACAAAGATTTGTTCACATCACGAACTCTAACTATGAGCAACAACAATAATAACAGTGATTCTTGACTCACCAAACACCCCTAATAATGTCTCAGGATCTCACTTTAGTTCAGCCTCTTTCCCCACTCAGCGCCGAGGCGGAGGGTTAATTGTATCTAAGAATACATTTGCCTTGTTGTATTTCATCTCAGAGTTTCTAACTCTTTATTATGATGCTGATCTTTGTCTCTCTCACTTTCTTCTTCTTCTCATTATTACTAACTTGACTATTTGGACCCGGATAAAGTGCAAAAAGCATAATGTTCACCGTTACCTTCCCAGAGTAACTTGTTAGTCTTAAGCATTTATTGGAATCATTTTTTATCCCCGCCGCACATCTTGACCCAGAAATGCATCGGTAATATCGCTTTATTTTCCTCAAGGACAGCTCCATACTGTTAGCAGATAATATTCGGCTTACGCTCGAGCTGTGATGGATGACGTCTAGTTAAGCTGAAGAGTTTCCCAGAGTGCATCATGTTCTCCTACAGTATGAGTTTTTTACTTAATTAGATTTTTCATTACGCTCTCATTATTGGACGGCGATGTAAGATCATTAGCCTCAAACACACGTTATATCTATTAATAAAGTCATCTAGCTTATTAATAGCTGTGGCAATAACTGCATCATTTGTTCAGCGGTTATTGTTGGTTGTGTTTGTGTTGCGAGGTGATAGATGGGTGGAATGGTGCTGTTTTTTTTAAGAGTATCCCATCATGCTCCTGATATGCCGCTCGTTTCATTAAAAGAAGAAAAAAAAAAGGAAAAAAAGCGACACGTCTCGGCGGAGCTCGTCTTTAATAAGCACGTGTTTGTTTTTGCAGTTAGATGTTGTTCAGGCCTCTGAAGGAAGCTGGACAATTAGTACAAAGAAGGAAAAGAAGAACAGTGCAAACCTTCAACCGGCAATTAAAGCAGAGACACGAGAGGAGCGTGGTGTGTGTGTGTGTGTGTGTGTGTGTGTGTGTGTCATTTTTTTTTTTTTTTTTATCTGTCAGTCTGTGTGTCACTAAAAACCTTCAAACTTAGACTTTTTTATTTTTATTTTTTTATTTATTTAATTAACAATGCTGTAAATAGTGAATTACTATTGATTTTAATTCTAGCTCCTGTTTGCAACCTCATTTACATTTTTCTGCAATTGAAATTGAGGAATTGAAGAGTAATTTGATATAATGAAACTCTGAATGCTGCTCACCAGCGTCCGCTGCTTGCTTCCTCTCGCCATTATGATGTGTGTGTTGGCGGTCCTGCAGCAGGTCCTGCGCTCGAGTGTGTGTGTGTGTGTGTGTGTGTGTGTTCTCACCGCAGCCCTGCTCAATGACTCGAGGAAGCTGTCATTTCTCAGATTGTTCCCGGCGGCTCGGCTTCGGAGGGAGGAGAGAGAGCTTGAAACAGACTGTTCAATTAGGCGCGTGCTGCTGTGAAATTGCCTCCAAACGATAAGCCTTTATTATATCTGGAGCCGTGCATCAAACGCACGTGCACGCGCAAGCAAAGCAAAGCACGCGCCTTGTTTACGGCCTTATCGCGCGATCGGACTGATGTTCCTGGTGTTCCTGGTGTTCGGTGGGTTGTAGTTGCAGAAAGATATGCTGTCGTGTAGTTGTGGGAAGTTCGGATCATTTTACTGACTTGGATCTTTGAATCAAAATGAACAAATCTTTTTTCGAGTCATTTCGTTCATTTTGTTCATTTCAGCAGAATGTTTTTAAAATGTCAATAGCCAGATTCCCCAAACACATCAAATGTTGATCGCATGTAGAATAAGAAAATGTTGAGAAACAGAAACAATTAATTAATTTATCTGAGTCTTCAGGCTATGCAGTCTGTTAGTTTACCTCACCTCCCGAAGCCGTTCGTTCATCCCGTGATCCTCATTAACTGAGCTATGCAGTCGGTACAGGATACAGAATTGATTAATTCACGATTCGAGTCTATCGACTTCGGGTTCGAGTCGTTCGTTCATCACGTGACAAAAGAACGAAAGACTCACGAGAGGTGAACTGAACCCATAGGATGTTGCGCATGCGCGGTCAACACAAAATGAACGAATCACTCTCTGAGACAACTCGCTAGTCCCGAGTCATATTAAAGATTAGTTCAAAATGAACGAATCGTTCATGACCGACCCATCACAGTCCCTCTTAGTCCACACTGACACGTTTTCATTTGAAAACGCATCTTTTTCTCTCCGTTTGGGCCTTCGTCCACACTGACACTGAGGGTACGTTTACATGACAACGATACGCTAAAAACGAAGAGGTTTTTCCTTTGAGTTTTCCGCGTACAGATGATCGACACCATTGTCAAAACGTTCCCCATTCACACTAGCCTACATCAAGATGTTAGGTCTGGCAACTCACCATTGGCACGGGTCAATCCGAGGGGCGGGATGAACGGTTGTGTCTCAAATCGCTCTGCATGCAATAGGATAGCGCAACAATCAATCAGAGCAACGAAGAAGGCTAGTTGGTATATTAAACTTTTGCCATATCCAGTCTGCAAAACATCTTCCTTTTGCTCTTTTCTCAAAGAAAAGCCTAACTCCAAGTCCTCCAGAGTCGCGGCCAAAGCGGATTCGAAAGCCGCTGTTCGCCAGCAGCCGCAGCCATTCTTTGTTTTCAAGTAGCAGGGAATTCACGCGGAACCGTCGCAACTCTGCCGTCATTATGTTAAGCCCGCCCACCGACTCTATATATGATGTGATTGGCCTGACATGAGTTTGGTTTTTCCAGCTCGAAAGTCAACGGAGAGTTGCTAGACCACACTGGCTGCAAAATATATTTTGCTGCCGCTAGGGTGCATCTAGATTTCTAGGCTACATTCACACAGATCGTGAAAACGACTAAAAGCGCTGTATTCTGCTGCCAGGCCACTAGATGGCGATGAAACACTATAGACTGAGCACGTAATACGCATGTGCATGACATCATCGTCTTCAGAGATTCGTGTTTTTGTTGTTTACACAGAGACCGTTTTTAAAAACTTGCACTTTGAAACCCGTTTTCAAAACTTTGTCGAGTAAATGAACGGCCAAAACTCATGAAAAGTTTTCCGTTTTTAGCTGAAAACAGCCCCTAATACGTTATAGTTTGTAAACGCATCTTTTTCTCTCCGGTTTGGCCTTCCGTCCACACATCAGGCTACGTCTACATCAATCCGGATACACTTGAAAAAGAGAGTTTTAATTTTAAAACGCTCTCGGTCCCAAACGCTTGGAAAACGCCTGAAAACGCATGCGCATGGGTAAAAGCTCACTGAGATGATACAAACGGAAAAATAAATCAAAAAGTTATCGCGCAATTCATCTGGCAGGATAATTTTATTTAGCAAAAAAAACTATTAATGAAAACAAAGCTTTTTGAAAACACTCTCCAAAGTGGATGAATCTGAAAGCGCTGGTTTGGTGTTGTAGTGTCGACTGTCAAAACTACGGTATTGAAGAACGATGATGTAAGTTTAGTCATGTGACGCATATTGTACCAATAGATATTCATGTTTATAGCGGTATTGTGCCTGTTATGAGCTGTTCACTTTCACACTGTTGATAAAGATATGTTCTTCACACACTCTTCATATCACAGTCCTGCAAACATGACAGAGTTTACTCACATTTGCTAAACATGAGAGCAGTCGCGTTTCAGACCAGACATATAATAGTGAGAGAGAACGATCTGGACGATCAGTGAATGCTGAGATATGTGCTAAATAAAATGATCCTGCCAGAAGAATTGCGTGATAACCGGATCACGTCTTGATCTGTCTGTATCATCTCAGTGAGCGTTAGAAGCAAAAATCTATCCGGATTAATGAAGACGTAGCCTAAAAATAAAGGTTCTTTATTGCCATTGATGGCTCCATCAAAACCTTTAATATCAATGGAATCTTTCCATTGCACTGAAGATTCTTTATAATGGCAAAAAAGTTATTTTGATTATTAAAATGTTCTTCACACTAAGAAAATAAAAAAAGTAAATTTTCAGAAATGTTGACTGAAAGGTTATTTAGGGAAGGCAAAATGCTGTTTCTATTGCACCACTACAAACCGTGGTTTATAAATGCCATTATTAAATCTCGCTATAAAGTTCATGTACTATACTTACCCACTCATTTTTATGGAGTAAATTACAAAAAATGCCATACATTTATTTTCTTAAAGTCCTTTTGTAAAGTTGACCTGATGGAGCCATTACTCCAGTCTTCAGTGTCACATGATCCTTCAGAAATCATTCTAATATGATGATTTGATGCTCAAGAAACATTTGATTATTATCAATGTTGAAAACCGTGATACATTTAGTTTTTCACGAATCTTTAAATATAGAAAGTTCTAAAGAACAGCATTTATCTGAACTAGAAATATTTTATAACATTATGAATGTCCCTTTTAACCAATTTAATACATCCTTGCTGAATAAAAGTATTAATTTAGATAATTTTTTTAAACTTTTGAATGATAGTGTATCACGGTTTGCACAGAAATATGAACATATGTTTCTTGATCATCAAATCATCATATTAGAGCGATTTCTGAAGGGTCATGTGACACTGAAAATTCAGCTTTGATCACAGGAATAAATTACATTTTACAATATATTCACATAGAAAACAGCTTTTTTAGATTGTAATAAAATTTCACAATTTTTACTGTATTTTTGATCAAATAAATGCAGCCATAATTATTCCAAACTGACTGGTAGTGTATATATATATATATATAAAGACCCACTGGCTACAACCATTTACTGTATCAGAATCTTTATTTGTCATTATACAAAAGAGTACAACGAAATTATATGCAATCCTATTCAGCCCAAAAATCAATTTCCTACTTTACAAGCAATAATCATATGTTAATTTTAGAAAATAAGTGATAGATATAATAGTAGAGCTGAATCTGTCAGCGTACCTTGGCGAGGCCGGCCAGCAGCTCGAGGGCGGCCAGTGAGATGCTCATGTCGAGTCTCCACTGGGAGTTGAGTCTCTGCGTGAGCAAGTGAATGCTTCGGATCAGCAGCCCGGCCGCCGTGTCTGTGTGGAGAGCTGGGATATAACACACAGCACGCCACAGACAGCGGGTTAGTAACACACACGTGCACAAAACGCAAGCCAGGCACTGAGACATGTGACGGCAATGATGAACCATACACATGAACACAGACAAGCACAAGAACAAGTTACAGACAATGATGATCATCTAGTCCAGCCAAACTCATAAGCCGCGTTAGGCGTCATTTGACGTCATGCTTTGAAAATAAATAAAAAGCATTCATTATACAAAACAAAACTGGTTAAAGATGTTCAACAGATCAACCGCTTTCGGTTTAAAGAAATATCTGTTGCGTTTTAAAATGCACCATCAACGTGTTTGACGGACACCATGCAACTTCTACAAACATGCAGAGATGCATCACTTGCTTTAAATTCTGCTTATTTCCATGTTATCTCATTTTAGTGTGTAATGTTGCTGTTTGAGCACAAAGTCCCTCTGAGGGAGTTATTCTCTATATCAGTGTCAGTGTTTCTGAACTCCCTGAAACGCCTCCATTGTAGTCTTGAGTTTCTTCCGGGAACGAACTCGTCATTTTAATAATTAATACGCAGAATAAAGGGGCGGGGCCTGGTTGGGTTAGTTAGTAGTGTGTTAAACTGGTGGTTAGGCTTGAATGTTCCCCAAAATCCACAGAAAATCAAAAGAAAAATCATGTTGTGTGATGGCACAAATATATAAACTAACCTACACCTCTGGTTGCTGTGGTAATAATAATAATAATAATAATAATTCATTACATTTATATAGCGCTTTTCTCGACACTCAAAGCGCTTTACATAGATGGGGGAATCTCCTCAACCACCACCAATGTGCAGCACCCACTTGGCCACACGCTGTTCTGATTGTCTGACTCCGCCCACACGCTGTTCTGATTGTCTGACTCCGCCCACACGCTGTTCTGATTGTCTGACTCCGCCCACACGCTGTTCTGATTGTCTGACTCCGCCCACACGCTGTTCTGATTGTCTGACTCCGCCCACACGCTGTTCTGATTGTCTGACTCCGCCCACACGCTGTTCTGATTGTCTTACTCCGCCCACACGCTGTTCTGATTGTCTGACTCCGCCCACACGCTGTTCTGATTGTCTGACCCCGCCCACACGCTGTTCTGATTGTCTGACCCCGCCCACACGCTGTTCTGATTGGCTGACTCCGCCCACACGCTGTTCTGATTGACTGACTCCGCTCACACGCTGTTCTGATTGGCTGACTCCACCCACACGCTGTTCTGATTGGCTGTGGGTTTTGATTGATTTTAACGCATCTCGCAGTCGCGTCTAATGTGGACTAGACAAATTATTCGTCGCGGGAATCTTATCACATCGCGTCTGGTTAGGACACGGTGTAATTCTTCTGACTGGAATTTGATTTGATTGATTGAAGTTTTATTCGCCATTTGTACCTGTACTAGTAGAAGTACATAGGAATTTTTGTAGCAAAGCTCACTGAGTCAACATTAAAAACTCAACATAAAAGAAATAACAAAACTACACACAATAAATAGACATTGAGAAAGTACAGTAAAAAAAGAAAGAAAAAGAGAACAGTATAAACCTACAACAAACACACACAATAAAAACAATTACCTCCATATAGGAATTATTGCACATTTCTGTTCACTTTATCCTGAGATAGTACATAATATAAATAAAAAAATACTGTAATTTTGGAAATTAAACTATTACGGTTTACACTTACAGGACTTACACAATTTTTTTTCTTCTGTAATCACTACATACTTCCTTATTGCTTTTATTGCTTATTGCTTTTATAACAATTTAATAATAATAATAATAATAATAATAATAATATAGTTAATTTAATATAATAATATAAAATAGTATACATGTATATATAGTTTGTTTTATAACATTTCCCTTGACAAAACAATAAATGGACATATTGAACAGGCGTACCCAGTATCATCTGTGTATTGATCGAGTCTGTCTCTGTTTGCAAGGCGCCGATCAAAATATTGACCAATCGCAGCTTCAGGGAGAGGAAGGTGACCGCCTTCTCATGCAGTGAGTTTTCATCATTGCTGAATTTCCCTTCCAACAGAATCTGCAAATGTAATTAGGAAACCACAGATTTTTTTCTCAGAAAATTAAGTTACAGAGATCCCAAGAAGATTACTAGATAATGAACCCCTTTTTACCTCCGATTTGACGTTGCCAAAGTGGTGAGGAAGAGGAAGCATGGATAGCAAGATATGGATGGAAGCTCTTCTCAGCTCAGTTGGGTTCACGTATGACTTAAACTTGGACAACTCTCTGACGGAGCAAAATTAACAGAAATAAATGCATTAACGATGGAGCATGTACAGTAGTAGCGGTGTGGGATAGGCATCACTACGATAATATCATTGCTGTTGTTTTAACAACGTGGAAGCTGGTGTTATCGAGTATGTCACTCACATTGCAAAAAAAGACACCTAGGGCCCTATTTTAACGATCTAAGCGCATTGTCTAAAGCACAAGTTCACTTAGTGCGTGTCCGAATCCACTTTTGCTAGTTTAACGACGGGAAAAATGGTTGGCGCTCCCGGCGCATGATCTAAAAGGGTTGTCCCTATTCTCATAATGAGTAATGGGAAGTAGCAGTGCTTCGCCTTCTGAGAATATAGTTCCCAGTATGTATACGGTTAGAAGATGTCTGTGTCTCATGTGACCTTGTTATTTGTCCACGCTGTGACTATATAAATCACAACATGTAAATAGGAAAATGTTGGCGTTATTTTGTCACTTATTGGGAGCAGTATGCTAGCTGGAGCCATTTACCTCCAGTCTTTGTGCTAAGCTAGGCTAGCGGTGGGTGCGTCAGACAGAGTTACAGCACGCACGGAGATGAGAAGGGTATTTATGGACTTATCTAACTCTGGGGGATACGGTGAATAAGCTAAAGTCCCAAAAAGTCGGCATGTTCCTTTAAGCAATATATCACGAGCACAAGTGCTTTTTTCCTGAATATCAGCTTGCAAATGGGACATCGATTTTATAAAACAGTTTATTAAACAAGAAGTTAATATTGTGAGTTACATTTTAGAAACAATACTGTATGTTTTTGGGCTATTTCGCCAACTAAACTAGTTTTTTCATATTGATATATTAAAATATTTTATTTTAAAACATTAATCTCATAGCATTATTTATGCATTTGTAATTGCAGTGCAAATACATCTAAATGCTGCTTTAGATGCAGCTTCTGTGCCACTTCTTTGACACTCATTTAAATGGATTGGTAACAGCCTATAGTGAATTATTATTCCAATTGAATTTATAGATTTAATGTCAGAATTGGACATAAAATACGAGGCATGCATCTCATAATGTTAGAAAGAAATGCCCTCTGAAATCAATTTTAGGTGGCAAATATCCCCCTTAATGAAAGTAATTTCTGACACTGCTGTAAACCAAACAACGCACAGAATATGAAAAGCTTTGGTAGTCGGATATGCATGACAGCCACAGGTACCAGCACAAAAACACAGTCAGCAAAATACGGTCTATTTATCATTATTTACAAAATCCCAGACAATATTAGAATATTTTAAGTTTTAAGTTAAGTTTTGTATCCAGACATCAGATAGCATTGCTCACCGCTCAGGTAAGATGGTCTCCAGTGCAGATATGAAGTATGGAACCACAACATTGATCCCTTTGAGATCGGAGCAGAACAGAGCCGAAGAGTTCAGGATGATGCTGGCTAGAACGGGCCTACAAATGAAGTCTGATATCTGAAGACCCTGGATCAGGACCATGTAGAACCTGACAGAACCATCAGATACACAACAAAAGATAATTTTTTTAGTTAATGTGCAATTATTGTTTTTTTTTTCGGATCTTACTTTCATGTAGTAAAAAGGCCCTTGCACACTTTGTATGCGTTTTTTCGTATCCGTGATTTGGTGGCTTTGAATTGTCAAAACACCATTCAAAATGCTTGCAACGGATGCGAAAAACGCAGAAAATCGAACCCAATCCGAACGTGAGGTCGTATTTATTTTTTAACATGTGAAAATTTAGGACTCAGTGTGCAAGGGCCTTAATACAGCTGTTTGTGAATGTAAAAGGTCTGCAAAGTTTCAAAGATCCAAGTGCAAGTAAATTAAGTTATTGTCTCCCCAAAAAAAGGAAGCGAATGTGAACTGCCTGAAACGAGTCTGAATTCCAGTCTTACTTCCTGCTTGAGCTTACGTTGGTTTGTAACTAATTTGCATAATGCCAGACTATTGCTTTCATTGGCTTCCTGCAAACAATGTCTACTTTGCCTCGCCCTTGTTTTTTGTTTCTGTTTGTATTCGATTGGTATGCAATATGCAACTACAATCACTCGTTTCTTGGACTGGGCAAATGTCTATTGTCCATTTATTATGTATGAACTCACTGTTTGTTCTTTACTGTTATTGTGAGCGTCCTTGAGCTTGGAAAAGGCGCTATATAGATTAAACATTATTATTATTGTAGTTGTATCTGAGACTGGAAGAGTTTGGTTCGTGTTGTTAATGTCGAGAAGATGCTGTTCTGCTGACAAAGCAAATACACTTTGATGAGATTGAGACGGTAAAAAACGACAGCATCGTCACTGTTTGAATTACTGTGCATCAAGTGCTGGAATTCAGATATGCTAATTTGCTAATAAGCGGTCAACCAATCACAACAGACTGGGCTGTCTGACCAATCAGAGCAGAACAGCTCTCAGAAAGGCGGAGTTTAGAGAGACTGAATCTTCAAACTAACCGTTTCAGACACTGTGAGAGCTGCTGCTGAAATGTATATTATGATCAAATTAAAGTGTTTTATGACCTTGGATGCATGTAAACCTATTATATAGGAGACTCAAAAACAAAATTCGGAGCAACATTGAAGAGGTGATTCCTTGAGAACATCTAGTGATTACCTGGACAGGTACACTGGAAGTATCTCCTCTCCAGTCTTCTTACTGCAGAAGATCCTGCACAGCGTCCCACACGCTTCGGCTCGACCAGACTCGTAATTATCAGGAAACTCGTTGGCATCAAACATGGGGTTGGAGACCATGGTGTCCGTGGACATCTGAGACCCTTTACGTCTCAGCTCAACTCCAGCCTGAGTCGCCAGGGCTGAGAGAGAGAAAGAAAGAGAGAGAGAGAGAGGAGAGAGAGAGAGAGAGAGAGAGAGAGAGAGAGAGAGAGAAAGAGAGAGAGAGAGAGAGAGAGAGAGAGAGAGAGAGAGAGAG
>FLSR01000260.1:2465-59525 GCA_900092035.1 Leuciscus waleckii | reverse complement strand
AGCACGATCATCTTAATAGCACTGTCTCTGCCCAAGGGTTGGAAGTTTAGAATTACCTTCGTGGACTTAAGTTTGGACACTATCCGGTTTGCTTCATGGATTGTCTTCACAGTTGCATTTTTTATGTTGGATGTCAAATTGCTAGCATCAAATATGACATCTGGCCTGCTCTGCCTTGCCACCCAGAGAATTTGGCCTATTTTGGACCTGAGCTGATCCTTTTCCTCCTCACAGAGAGGTGAGTCTTGTTCCACAGCTCGTGAAGGATCCATATGAATGTGTTGCATGTGTTGAATGTAGTTTTCCTGGTGTATTTGTACTTTTCTGTCAACAGTCACAAAATCTATTCCCACATAACAGAAATGATCATGTTCCTCACGTCCAACTTGGAAAACAGATCTTAGATGTGGTATTACGGTTGTGGAGAAACTTTGTGTGCCCCCCCATATGAAGTCATCCACATGACAGGCAAGCACCCCAGTTACAGTGCAGTCCTGATCTAGCCAATAAAAAACAGCTGGATCGACCTTGGACATTTTTCCTCCTGCTTTCAGCACTATGTCTTTTACTCTATTGTACCAGTACAATGAAGCGTCTGCCAGACCATATACACACTTTTTGAGCTTCCATAATGTTCCCTCACAGATAGCCTCAGGGGGAGGCCTGATGTAGATGTCACGTGACAGTTCTATTCCCTGCAGAAATGCAGATTTTATATCCATGGAATGAAGTGTCCACTGTTTTTGACAAATAACTGCCACCAGTAGTCGAAGAGACTCAGAAGCACATGTGGGAGAATCTTTTTGTAGCTCTATCACATTTAACTCCTCAAAACCTCTGGCCACCAATCGTGCTTTCGGTACTAGTCCAGTTAGTGTTTCCTTGAGAGTGCACACCCATCTGGTAGAGATGCACTTTTGTCCCTCATCCTGAACTTCCTCAAACACACTGTTATCTCTCCAACTCTTCATCTCTTCTTGTTTGGCTAGGTCAAAGGATAGATCTTTTGTTACCAATACATCCTCACTGACATTTGTGGCACTAACATCAGTAACAGCGGGTTCCATTTGAAGACAGTCTAAACATGATACGTCAACTGAATCTTTACTGCCTGCAACATTAGTTGGTTCAATGAGCAGAAGGTTGTACCAGTTTTTGTATTTGCCAGTAGCTTTGCCTGCACGCCCTAGTACTTTTGCTGTGTGCAAAGCCCCACTGTCTCTGTCTCTGTATTTTAGAACTTGCCCTGTTTTTAAACGGACATCAGTTCCCTGCTCTGTATCACTTTGTGTCACTATGTCGTCACTAGTGTGTTGTGCTGCTACATTCTGCCCCATAGTGGATGCCCCTGTATCCTCAGTTTGCACTGAACTCTGCTGTATTTCAGTTACAGTTTCTGTTCCCTCCGTGTTGTTGACAGCAGCTCCTGTCATCTCCTGTCTTTGCATATTGTTTGTGTCAATTTCAGCATCATCCCTAATGACATGTTGATCTCCGCTGTCTTTGTTTACTTTTCTTAGTCTGAGGTAGTGTACCCTAATGCAGGTTCCTCCATGTCTGACAAACACCACTGCACCATCCTGGCCAATGACAACTCCTGGTCCTTTCCACTCTTGACAGTCAACTCTCTTGTAGTACACTTTGTCACCCATTTCATATTTCTCATCTGTCTGACGTAGTTGTTTACGTAGTGCTCTCCGTATTCTTTCGGAACATTCTGCTTCTGTGAACGCCTTTCTTGATGCATGTAAAGCAGAGATGTGTTTTGCCACCCACTCACTTTTCGTCGTGCCCTCTAAAGCTGGGGGCTTGTCGGTTAACACAGAGGGCAGGTTGGGATTCTGTCCAAACACCAACTGATGAGGACTGTAGCCATGGACATTTTGCATGGTGTTCTTTGCCATAAGAGCCCAGTCCAATGCAGTGTCCCAGTCACAGCCGTTACTTGACTTCACTTTCATTATGATCTCTGTAAGTGTTTGGTTGTGTCGCTCTGTAAGTCCATTGCTCCACGGGCTGTATGCTGCTGTTGTCTTTATTTCTATATTGAAGTTTTCTGCCATGTCTCTAACCTCATCATTATTAAATTCTCCCCCATTGTCGCTAAACAGTTTCTGAGGTGGACCATGGACACTTATCCAGACATGGACAAAGTGTTTCACTATTTCAGAGGACTTCTTAGTGGTCAGTATGCTGCCTGCACTAAACCTTGTGAACTGGTCAATAATTGGAGATACCACACACCTGGTTCAAGTTCATGTAGATCTACTGCAACAGTTTCATTTACTGAGATGCCAGTGGTAGGCCAACAGCAGGCTTTGGTTTGGTCTTACTATATCTTTGACACGTTTCACATTCACTCACAATTTTTTCCAGAATGACACTACATTCTGCATCTTTACTTCCTGAGCTAGTAAGAAGTCTCTGCAGTCTGTCAGCAGAAGCATGACCAAATTGTCTGTGAAGCTTCATCAGGATTTTGTGTTTTTCTGCTGAGCTCATTTTGTCTGAAATTGTCAGTATTTCCTCGTCACACTGACTTTGTACATCCGCATTCTTTTGTTCTGTAAGAGTGACATCTTCAACAGCTACCAAGACACAGTCATCACTTTGAATGTTTTTCTTTTCATTGTCCATAATGTTTACACAGTAATGGCCAGAGCTTGTAAAGTCAAGTTTTACAGGTTGACTGAACATCACCGCACTGTCATTTTCCATATCTAGCACTGTCCCTGCTTTTTTCATGGATGCCTTGCTCAAGAGTAGTGGAATGTTCGCTGGCACGACTTCAGTTTCAATATGACACCTAGTTTGTCCAATCTTTGCAGGAATTTTCAACTTTCTGTTGGAATAGACCACTTTTCCATCACCAAACTTAAAGGGTCTGTGACTGTGAGTTTCTGTCTTCCTCAGGTCTTTTATCTCGTTTTGGCTTAGTTCAGTGATGTAGCTATTTATCCATTCCTGTCCACACACAGTCCGTGTGCATGCAGTGTCTATTATTGCTGAGCCGAAACACTCTGTCATAAATATTTCTGCTTCAGTGGGCGACTCTTTTGTATACAGAGTAATGTTGCACTCCTCTATATCATCTGTTCTACAATCTTCAGTTAGTTTGACTTGCTCACCTCTGTGTGGACAGTCTTTGGCCCAGTGGAATGTGCTTTGACAAACAGCACATTTTGATCTGCGTCCATACCTGTCCAGAGGGTTAGTGCCAGGCAGTGGTGTCTTTTGCTGAACACTCAGCTATCGCCATTTTAAATCGCCCGCTGCCTGCCTGACGCTTACATCCTGGATTTTCTCACCACTTCATCTTCTTCTCCAGCACTGCTACTGCGAGGTAGACCCCTGGACAGTCTGCTGCTGTCCGGGTGCAGTTAGGCTTCGTTGCCTGGGACTGCTGCCTCCAGTTAGAATCTGCTAGCCGCTACCAAGTCAGTAGGCGGCTAGCTAACGTTACCGAATGACAGTTTTGGCTTCGGCTACTTGACAGTGGCTTACACAGTCGACCTCTCAATCCCTGTCTTCTCTGCTCATCATCCACGTTCACCAAGCTTCGTCCACCGTGGCTTTCAGTCAGTTTTGCCGACTGACCTGTCGTCTCGAAACTTTCCCATCAGCTAACGTGTGACTGTAGTTTTCACCCTTCCCAGCTAATTATGTAATTTACATACTCTATATTACAACTATACAAGCTGAATAGCCCTATTCCTCCATTCTGTATTTCCATCATCAAAAAGCTCTGTCTTCTACGTCGCCCTCGCTACATCCATCGTAGCTTCCCTAGGACGATTGTTTACTCCTGGTTCAACCACAACATTCCGTCCATCTGGTCCAGCGCTCGCCCTGTCGCTTCCTGCTTACGTTATCACAACAAACAGCATGTGCGCTCCGCCTGCCTACAAACACTAGTCAAATCCGATCAGACTATACAAAACCAACCACTCCTCAGATTAGCCCTTTTTAACACCCACTCTCTTATCAACAAAAACTCCATCCTCAGTGAATTTATTTTGGACAATAAACTGGATTTCCTCTGCTTAACCGAAACTTGGCAAAAACCACTTGAATACTTCACTCTCAACCAAACTACCCAACTGGATTTACATACATAGACAAACCACAACAAGAGGGGCGCGGTGGCGGAATTGCAATAATACACAAACATGACACCAAAACAACCATAGTACCCACCCCCACTTCTTCATTTGAGCACTTATCATTCAAACTGTCTGGCACTAAACCCCTGGTCATTGTAACTATCTACCGCCCCCCCAAAACAAGCCCTGCATTCCTCTCTGATCTATCCAAATTTCTATCCCAACTCTGTGCCATATCACCATCCATTCTTCTGTTAGGTGACTTCAACATCCACATTGACTCCGCAGACTCCAAAACAACCACAGATTTCCTGGACATCCTACACTTTTTCAATATCAGCCAACATATTGATTTCCCCACCCACAAAAAAGGACACACACTTGACCTGGTTTGTTCATCTGGTACCACCATCAACAATATAACCCAAACTGACCTCACCATTTCTAACCACCTGGCTATTACCATGACATCGACATCCCATCTCCACCCACCAAGCAAAAACGCACAATAACATTCAGGAACCTCAAATCCATCGACATCTCATCTTTCTCCTCCATATTGACAACCACCATTGCAAAATCCATTGACCCCCTAAACACGTCCCCAATTGTCCTCGTCAACGCCTACAATGATGTACTCTCATCCTGTCTCAATACCATCGCCCCCCTTAGAACCAAATCTGTCTCCTTCACACACTCCGCCCCTTGGTACACTAACCAACTCCACCTCCTCAAAGCCAAATGCCAACAACTGGAATGACTCACCAATAAAACCGGTCTTACTGTCCACCTGGAAGCCGACAAACTTCACAGACAACAATACAAAGACGCCCTCAACTCTGCCCGCTCCTCTTACTACTCCTCTGTCATCCAATCCGGCTCCAACAGTCCCAAGACCCTCTTCTCCACAATCAACAAACTTCTGAAACCCATGGACACAATCTCCAACTCCTTCACCACCTCTAAGTGTGATTTGTTCCTTTCCTTCTTCAAAACCAAGATCGACAACTAGCCCTAGCACCCCCTACCCAATCCCTGGACCTCCACCACCCTCCCCTCCATCCCACTCTCTCTCTTCATTCACTCCAATCACTGAAACAGATGTATCTACCATAATCTCCAGCATGAAGCCCTCAACCTCTCCGCTTGATCCTATTCCCACATTTCTTACCAAGGCCTGCCTTCCCTCTCTTTCCCCCCTCATCACCAACATAATCAACTCCTCTTTGGCCTCTGGTATTGTCCCCTCACCTCTCAAGCTTGCTGCCATCACCCCCATATTGAAAAAACCTGGTTTGGACCCAGACATTCCCAACAGTTACCGTCCGCTCTAAACACAGCACCGAAACTGCCCTCCTCAAAATCACCAACGACATTCTCCTTGCTGCCGACTCTGGTCTCCTCACCATCCTTATCCTCCTAGACCTCAGTGCTGCCGCACCAAATTGGAATAACTGGCTCCGTCCTAACCTGGTTCACCTCCTATCTTCTGACAAACAACTGCACGTCTTCAACCACTCCAGTCACTCATGGTGTCCCCCAGGGTTCAGTTCTTGGGCCCCTCCTCTTCATCCTCTACATGCTCCCCCTTGGACAGATCCTCCGCCAACATGGCCTCCACTTCCACTGCTATGCTGATGACACCCAACTCTATCTCTCCTCAAAGACCATCACAGCCTCCACCCACTCAACCCTTACACCCTGCCTCACTGACATTAAATCATGGATGCCTCTCCGTCCTACTAACCTGCCACACTCACAGCCGCCTCCTCAGGTCCGTTGGTGCTGACACACTCAAGACCATCAGAACTAAGCCCCGGACCTGGGGAGACAGAGCCTTCTCAGATGCTGCACCTACCCTCTGGGACGCCCTCCCCGACCACATCAAACAGTCAAGCACCTTAACATCCTTCAAACAGGCCCTCCAAACTCACCTCTTTGAGCTTGCTTTTTCCTGTTAACAGACTTTCCCAGTTCTTCATCTTCCTCCCCTTCATCGCCTCCTCTCTTGCTTTGCCTCTGCTTTTTTTTTTTTATGTAAACCAATTAAAGGGTTAGTTCACCCAAAAATGAAAATTCTGTCAGTAATTACTCACCCTCATGTTGTTCCAACCCCGTAAGACCTTCGTTCATCTTCGGAACACAAATTAAGATAATTTTGATTAAATCTGAGAGCTGGATCACTCCTCCATAGGCTTCTAAGACACTATAACTTGCTGGCCCAGAAAATGTATTAAAGACATCGTTAATATAGTCCAAGTGACTCCAGTGGCTCAATCTTAAGTTTATAAAGCGACGAGAATACTTTTTGTGCGCAAAAAACAACAAAAATAACGACTTTATTCCACTATTCATTTCCTTCTCTCTGGGCTCGCATTCATACTTAACGAGATCTGGCTATATAGTACCTAATCTTTAGTGCTCGTTCAGTAAGTACTTATTGAAATGAAGTCCCTCCTCATTGAGTATGCTGTTTGGGACGCACTGCAGCCCAAGAGTCCATGTGATGTGAGAGTGTGACAGTGTGAAACTGTCTGTGGAAGAAATAACAGATTTATAAGATAAACCTCGTTTAATTCAATTCAATTCACATTTATTTGTATAGCGTTTTTCACAATACACATCATTTCAAAGCAGCTTTACAGAAAATGCAGGAGTCCATATTACAATTTACAGTGATCTGATATCAGAGGACACTGTCTAAGTTATGTATTTCAGAAATGCACATATTCAAAATCACAGTTTGCTAAAAATGTATGTAGATACAATGATCTCATTGAAGTAATGAATACTTGTCTGTTAACAAATGATTATGAGATTTAGAAAATTGTAGCATTGGTGCGTGTTGATTCATATGGAAGTAAAATAATGCCAAATGTTTTTGAAATAAAAAAGCCTGCTGAATTGCACTACTTGAAAAAAATAGGCATTGCATTAACCATGCTTGCATTTTAATGCATTGTATTTTAGGGCTTGTATTTTTATGGGCTGAAATTCAACATGGTTGAATATTTAAGCTGTGAATATTTTAATTAAAAACATTTCAAACACATTTTAATTATTAAAAATTCAATAATCAATATTCACCTTTCATATTTCACTTCCAAAATATTCAAACTGTTTAAAAATACAACCTATAATATTCAACAGGCATTTTCGGTCCATTTTATTTCGCTTTGCAAATTTGCTTCAACAAATTCAGTGGTTCAAATTCGACAGTAAATTCAACATTGACATCCAGGAACTGCAGGAAAAGCAGTAGATTGCCGATTATACTCTCCATCTGCTGTTAGTCGACCTCACCAGCAGGTGGTGCAAAAGCGCATGTTGTTGACGAAGACCAGCAACAGTTAGAACGAACAAGCCATTCATTCATAAAACTCATTTACAGCAATCATGCAAGCATGGTTCATGCAATGCCTATTTTTTTCAAGTAGTGCAATTCAACAGGCTTTTTTGTTTCAAAAACATTTGGCACTATTTTACTTCCATAGATTCACTTTTACAATGTGTTTACCCACATTAATGAAGGAAAACAACATTACACTCACACAGTGACAGATGTTGAACTTCACAATAAAAGACAGTCCTGACTCTCTCTCTGTGTGTGTGTGTAACTGTAACTGCCATTGCATGTTTAAAACAATTATATCCTATACTTCAACTCATATAATGTTGACATATTATATATCATTGGAAAGCTTACAAACGCAAGATTCAGCCTGTGAAAACCTTTTTGAAATTGGAACTTGCGTTACCATAAAAATGGTAAAAAAAAATTGGTAAAATGGTAAAAAAAATTGGGATTGAGGTCAGGCTGACTAATTGATCACAGATAACTTGAAGCAAATCATGTGACCAGCATACGCAAGACAGACTGTATCGGTTTAACTGTAAATTTTATAATTTGTAAAAAACAAACAAAAAAACTCAGAATACAAATATAGTCAAAAGTAGGGTTAATCCCTTTTTTATACCCAAAAGTGGCAATGTGACTCAGGTGTAACATATATTTCAAAACGTGCTAAATAATAACATGAACAACATTTTTATAAATTTTCTTTTTCAGCACCTTAAGACAATGTTCATAATTAATAATAATAATAATAAAGTTAGCAGTGTTACTATTATTTTTTCAAAAGAAAAGTAAGTTTAATATATATTTACTTATCTCAAAATCTGAATGTCCTGCACCACTGGCAGCCATGTTGGATTTAGGTCAGGCTGACTAATTAATCACAAATATTTTTAAACAAATCATGTTACCAGCATACTCAAGACAGACCAGGCTGTGATAAATGATAAAAGGATTTGATGAAAAAATCATTCTTACGCCCCAAAAAAGACGACAAAAACTATGTTACACCCAGATCACATTGCCAGTTTTAGGGTTAAAATTAATTTTGACCTCTTCCAGCACCCATACCAGTTCAATAAGCTCATTTAATGAGGCGAATTCGCCTGTATAAAAACGATTGAATTGACTGAACGGTTTGCATTGATTTAAACACTTTACATGCGTAAAAACATAAACCTTTCGGCAGCGAATCACAACAGACGCAGGAGCGCGGCGCAGCCTGATGACATCACACACCCAGACCAAAATAAAAGTCCTTCTTCTTCTTCTTCTTAAGCGTTTTTGGCGGTTGGCAAACCAGCTGAAAGGTGCTTTACCGCCACCTGCTGAACTGGAGTGTGGAACAAAAGTCTAAAGGCCCTTTCACACCGGATGCGTAACGAAAAAGCGAATAGTTCGTGTGCGAATAGTTCGCATCAAAACCATTCACATTCGCGACGCGAATTTGCGACGTCTGTGACGTTCAGAAAGCTTCAACATTCCAAAACTTTAGCGCGAATCGCGCCGACAGCTGAGAAAACATGGACACTTCATCATCATCATCATCATCATCCAGCATAGTCATAGCATCCAGTGAAGACGAGCTTTTCATTTTATTTAAAAGACAGAAAAGAAGGTTTTGGGTGCACCCAGTCTGAAGAGAGTCTGAAGGGGAGTATGCTTATGTGCACAGTTTTTTTGCGTCTTAAACTAAACACAGTGCGTTTTGTAATGTAACTACACATTACATGTAACACACGAAGTAAGTAAGTTAAAAATCATTCGACTAGAAACTAGATATCACACAAAGAATGTATAGTATACTAAAAGCAGCCCTAAATAGTCTCACTACATTTTGTTACGTGTTCAAAGTAAACACGGTCTCTGTCTCTATCTTTGACGATAATCGTGTTAGCTTTCTATCACAAATGTAGTTTAGCCTGCTAGTCTACACTAGCCTGGCATGCCAGACTTACATCAAGATGTTTAGTCTGGAAACTCTCCATAGACGCGGCTTAATCCGAGGGGCGGGATAAACGGTTGTCTCTCAAAATCCCTCTGCACGCAATAGGATAGCGCTACAACCAATCAGATCAACGAAGAAGGTGCCGTAGTCAGAGCGACGGAAAAAGTTGATGGGAAAGTGTTTCGCGGATAAGTTTGATGAAGAGATTTCATGTAAGCTACCAAATGTTATTGTAATGGAGCATAATGACTGTTGCCGTTTTTGTGAAAAAAATATGAGAATTGCGGGTGTGCTTGTACATTCAGCAAGCATTTTCGATAAACAGAAGAAACTATTAAGTATTGCCGATAGACTACTGCATGTCGGAGTAGCGGTAGTTAAAACATCGATAAAGTCGAACAGGATTTGTAAGGTGTGTCTCAATATTTTATCGAGACTTGAACGTGACTTGCCGGTGTACTGGAGATGGGTGGAGGATGAAAAGAACGAGGAAGCCTCCGCAGAAGAAACAATTACAGGTAGTTCAGATAAAAGAGAACGTGAGCCTACTCCGTCGAAGACCCCCAGGGCCTTGAAGAAGTTCTGCCATAAACCTGCAAGTCCTGGAAGAGCTAATATTCGACGCAGCATCCCGAGGTATGGTAGTTGTATTATTACATATGTTTTAACATCCAGTAATAGTGCAGAACAGCCTGATTTTCATTACAGATATGTTGCCCACCAGTTACTCTGGAAGCAACATCAGTTATTGATATGTTTACTTGTACTAGCCCTGTTTTCAAACGCTTTAACTAAAGCTGTTGATATCCTCGTGTCTGTCAGATGTCTATATCAAGGGCTTTGTTTTTAAAAATTCTATGTCATACCATGAGTAGCAGACTGAGACAACTTGTGAACTTTGTAGTAGGCTATTCGAAGTACAGATGTTGCATGGTCTTAATAGCTTATTTAGATCTTCACTGTAAGAGTAATGATATGCTGCAAAGTTAATCTACACTTCATAGACCTATTAACAAACTTGGCAACATTGCTGTGTATGTAGTCGTTGACTGCATTACTTTACATTGTAGATTTTCAAAATAAATAATTTTCACATTAGAACTTCTTTGACTTCTTTCAGGTCATTATCAAATGCCCTAAACAAAAGGTGTGCGAGGCTGAGGATGCTTTGATGGTGAAACACATAACAACAAAAAATGGAAATCGGCGGCCAAATTAATCATGAAGCATGATGAGCTTCTACAGGAAGTGAAGGTCATCATCCTTACAGTCATTGCAAGTGAATGCAAAACACTTTGCGACCCCAGCCAGAATTTCATGTTGTGGAGGTCTTCACCAGAAGATTTGAGATCTTTCTCAATTAGCAGCCTTGAGTCAGACCTCCAGCGCCTCTCACCACTCCTCTTGTCTGTCTTTTCAACCATCACAAACCACTCGCCTCCTGTCACCTGTGCTGCTGCTGCGATTGCACTGAGAGGTAGAGAAACCCGTCTCTCAGCTTTCGCTCACTACATAAACTGCATTCTTCAATATGGGGGTGCGAAGAAGGCAGTGTTTGAAAGGCTCAGCAAATTTGGCATTTCAACGGTGCACAAAAATGCTATTGGAAAGCAGAAGGAATTGTCTAACAAATGTGGATCTGGTCTTTGGCACTAAAGAGGCAAAATGAAGAATTCATAACTCTGGAAGCTGGATGTCAGTCTGTCAATCAAGGACAGAACAAAACCTCCATAGACCACAGAAGTGAGTCTGAGCTGGTACTCAGTGATGTCTTCAGAAGCATGGAAGATCTTCAATTATCAGGTGAAAAATAACACATACAGACACACACACACACACACACACATAGAGATACTTTCATGTGCAAGATATGTATGGGGTTATGATGTCTTATATCTATGTGTCTAATGTATGACAACAGATGAGGTAGTTGAAAGCAGTGCCGTAGACCATGCTACACAAGATGAAGAGGTGAGGATCACATCAGAGGTAGTTGAAAGCAGTGCCGTGGACCAGGTTTCTGGACTTGACGATGTGATGATCACATCCGATGCGTTGACCGGGACATGGCCAACTCCACCACATACATATTCCTTAATTTTTGACAATTTGGATTTCTACATGCATGCACACCACCAGTCCACCCTACGCAGCAACCGGTCAATACACTGGATACACCACATTGCAGTCCAAGACCGGATCCCAATAATCACCTGGCTAATGACAAACCACTTGGAAATCTTCTGCACTATGACCTGAATTTATCACTCCCTGGAGAGGGTGAACAAATGCAAATGCGAAGGGAATACATTGTCCTTACCAGCCGAATCCTGACAACTTATCTCTCTGTATTCAAGCCATTCTCCAACGTGGTCTTGCGTCACATACCACATCAGTATTCAACAGAAATGGCACAGCGTTCCACTGATGTAAGAACTTAAGATAATACTCCATTAACACCTGTACCAACCAATGGCAGTGTAATAAATTGAATTGTGACTTTTTCCTTTTACAGTACCCATTGGGACTGCTTTTTAAAGACGAAAACAAATCTGCTGACTTGGCAGAAGTACTTCAGCACTTTCAGAAGACGTAAGCATGAATTAGGGTCATACAATTACTTCAAATCTAATTACTGTGAGCAGTGGTTCCAAAAACAATTGCCTCTGTCTTATTGTAGGTATGTACCGAAAGGACCGGATGGACTGTCAACAATTTTGGTGGGAGGTGACAGGCTGTCTGAAGCGAATAGCAGAAATCTACAGTGGGCCTATGCTGATGGTATCAACATAGAGGAGCGATTAGATGGCATGGAGTTCATGTTTGAGGATTGGCATGCCATTAGGGTGCTATTCGGAGTAAGTAATCTATCACAATGTAACATGGTTTGCTTGAACTGTTATATTTATTAATTTATTTAATTTGTTCATAGCTGTAGTTAAACAGTATTATGCTGCAGTGTACCTTGCTGCTTTGAAGGCTGCCTTATCCTTTGTTTTGGTCTTACTGTTGTCTTTCCCTTTTTTTAAAAACTTAGATCCACTTTAAAGTTTTCTTCAGCGAGAAATCTGCAAAGGAACATGGGACACTGTGTGCCAACATGACAAAGTTGAGGTACAGCTGCTGCATTGACACTTAATTCATGACTTTTCCGCTGCGATTGAAGCATTGGCCACTTTGGCCAGCATAAAATATTTTGTGCTTGCTACCTAATGTTATCTAAATTGTTGCAATGTTCTCTGCAGTTTTGCTGTTACACAAACTCCAGTCATCCCGTACACTTTTGTCCGAATACACCATGAATTTATGTTCTTTGTGGTGGGATGGAATGGGATGGGCCATCAGGAAAAGCCGTGGTTCGGGGAATTTACCAGTATGGTATTACAAGTTTTCCTATTGTACTGTCACTAACTTTCCCAGAATGTGATGTTTGTGTGTTTGAAACATGAAAGGTGGGGTGAGAGATGACTGACACATTTAGGTCTGTGTGTGTGTGTGTGTGTGTGTGTGTGTGTCATACAAACATTTTTTCATCACAGACACAACTGCATTGCTTCTGACGGCTGCAATGGAGCACTTTGGACTGCAGGATGTAGCAGGTAAACAGGGTGATATCAAATGGGACAACAATGCTTTCAAAATAAAGTGTGTGGGGATGAGGAAAGATTGATAAGCTTCATGTTTTTTACATGTGACTTAGAAATCCCAGAATCGTTTGTTCCGGAGGAAATTGCATCTGGATCAACAGATGTAAGGCGAACGTGGTTGCATGCTAAATCTGCAGAGATTGTGGAAAAGTTCATCCTGCTTGGGGGCGTGATAGAGGTCATGACTGGTCTCTGTGAAGCTTCTGTGACATCAACAGAGACAAAGCATTACCCTTGTCGAGTACAGGGCTGTCAACAGGTATACGCATATCCCAAAGCCAGAGAAAATCACGAGCTTAAAAAGCACAACTTGGATGTTCCTTCTGAAACGTTGTCTGCGAATACGACACTGTCCAAACGAGACCACAAACAAGACACACTTTGGCAAGGCTAAGCTTTAGCTTTTTGATTTTGGACATGCTTGATGCGATAAAAGAGGGTGACGGTGAGAGACTATTGAGGCTGTACAAAGTTGCCATGCTGTATTACAAAGGCTATGGGCACAGCCACTATGCTTACAGTACTTTACTCCTGACACTGCAGGTGAATGCGTGTCTGACCCCTCGGTTGTCGCATAGCGTGATCTGGAACCGGTTTTGGAACAGCAAGGGAGGGAATGGAAACAACATCCCCCTAGACCTTCATTTAGAACACCTGAACAATTTTCTTAAGTCTTTCCTGAAGGGTCTGGGTCCAAACCTTTCTGAAAAATCAGCAAGCCGGGTCAGCCAGTTCATTGGTGTTTTGAAGGAAATGATGGAGAAGGTGGATGGAGATTTGGGTATCAACAGGCCAACTGGCTCCCATCGTGCCGAGCAGCAGACACAGGATGTTATGATCTTATAGATGTTTTCAAGGCGGGTCAACTGTTTACAGAAATACCTGGCAGGGAATTTCAGGCCTTCCCTAGATTTGACAAGAACCTGTTGCACAAAATCAAATACAAAAATATGTGGCAGTGGATGAGGCTCAAAATGACGGAGTGGAGAAAACTCAAAAAGTAAATCACACACATTTGTTGTTTCCTATCTTGTCTATAGACCCATTGTGAATAATCTGTAGTTACATAATCTTTCATTGTTAGGCAAGGCACATGTTCAAAATCAACAATCTGTTCCAAAGAACTTTGACAATGGATAAGAGTAAAAAAGGATTGGAGAAATGTGAAAGGAAATTACACTTTTTCTTTGTTTAAGCTTGTATACAGACCCTTTGTAAATAATCTGTACATTGTTTCACCTACTTTAATTGCTCGGCAAGTTACATATTTAAATGTAAAACGATTTGTATACACAACATTTTCAGCTTTTTTGTTACTTTCATTTTCACTCCTTTTTCTGTTGTATGTAAATGTGAAATAAAGACTTTGACAATAACTGTAAATATATCAATCTCAACTTTATTTATATACAGTCATATGACATAAGTTTGGAGAGCATTCATGGAGTACTTTCAAATACGGGTCGGTGGTAATATGTACAACTATATACAAATGTTTCAATATTGCTTTTAGGCATCAGTCTGAACTCCTCAGATGTGTAAACCCAGATTACATTCTCTCCAGCGCAACTTCCTTCCCTTCACAGAGCGATGCGCTGTCATTTCTCCCTAAAACCCAAAAGTAACGTCAGAATCTGCACGATCGGTGATTGTTGTAAAATGTAGTATATACTGTTGCTAAACTGCGGGACGCGTTTGATAATAAAAGGCTATTAAAAGTACCAAAATTTACGCAATAGACGCTGTTCCAAAGGCGGCGCGCGCTCCGAAACACACCGCAACGAGACAAGCAGCAACGTATATTTTGGGCTTTGTGTGCGCATCTAACCGATCAAATTTACACACAAATATGTCAAAATGGCCTTCTTTGAGATTCACGTAAACAGTTTATTCACTGAACTACAGTTTATGTCTTAAATGGGCGTAAATAGTTTTGAGAAAATATGATGCGTAATAATGATTAGATCTGCATTTGGTCTTAAAGAGGCAGCAGTCTAATAATCCTGCTGACGATTGCTCCATTAATGTGAATCAAACAACAAAAGGCAAAGAGAAAATCAGTCGCAGCTCTTGAATGAATAATTTTGGCTTTTATAAGCTTTAATCTATCTATGATAAACTACGCAGTGTTATTTTACATCTGACTTTATTAGATGTCTTTTTAGCCCATATTACTCCTGAACAGTAATGTCAGTAGACATTACTGAAATTAAAGCACTGGGTATATAATTTGTATATTTGTTTTATTGTGTTGGCTACTTTTTTTTTTGTTTGACCATGTGTTTGTACTTTGTTTTTGGTGTCCTATGTCTTCTGTATATAAAACACAAAAGCCTGCACCCTTCTGCATAACATACATGTTTTATTTGTTTTGTTAAAGCATTGCTTTTTCTTTTGCTATAGATATTTATTTTACATTTCAAAATATAAAGCAATATTAATTATGTTCTAAATAATTTTTTCCCCTTTTTTTAATATAACAAAAAGAACCGATAAGAATACCGTTAAAGTACCGGATCGATAAGGAGTATCGGTAAGAGTAGTAATACCGTTAAAACCTTAACGATACCCATCCCTACCGATAAGTAAGTTTACTACCCTGTGTTCTGGATCCCTATCAACCCAGCAGTCATCACCAAGTTCCTCTTTTAGGTGACAGAACACCTTTCCGCAAGTCGTCAGTGTACGGCAGTAGATGATTATTGGTGACATTTTTGGGCCGTATCTCTCAGTTTCCTCACAACCCAGTTCAGACAGTCCATAATATCTGAAGACACTGTAGTCAGGCCAAGTCTAATATTTGTTCGGTTTGGGCTTATGGTTACGTGAGTGGCATTCTCCAAATGCAACTGTCTTTTGATAATTGCTCGGGAATCCAGGTCCGCTGTTGCTGTCAAGGCCATTATAGGTGTACCTGAAGAACAAAGGCAATTGCATTAACACTTACAATACAATGTCATTATAGATTTCTGTTTAGCAAAGTGTTCACTAATTTAACAAAACAAATTTTTAGTTAATGATAGTCCATAGATATTTTTTCTGGGTTTATCAACCTTAGCCATTATCAGTGAGGAATGTAGTTAATTTCAGCATGGCAGCAAGTGTTTATCAGAGAAGGGCAGGTAAACAAGCTAGAGGCTTTCTTTAGAAGAGAGGTGATACTGATAATCATTACGTCTTTATGGCTACTGCACCAGGCTCATAAAAGCCTTCACATATGCCTGAGTGTTTGTTTTTTTAATAATAGGCTGAAGACAGGATCATGGTAATGTATCTAACAACTCCTTTTACGATGGATCGCAGTTCTCCTAGCCTTGCAAAACTCTCTCTGAAGGCCTTCTCTCCTCTACCAGCCTCTCCCCTGGTAGACAAATCAACATACATTTACATGTTAAATATAACAAATTTGAGAAAATATCAATGACTACACAAATAGCAAAACACATTCTATAACAACAATTTTTTTTTTAGGTCTGATAAAACTATTCCATTAGTTAATTGTTATGTGATGTCACTGCTGTAATGTAACATCAGAACCTTTAAAAATTATAGGTTGAGAGACACATCTTCCTTTTTTTAAGAATGACTTAAGTGCCGTTCTTTGCTCTTTTCTCAAAGAAAAACTTAACTCCAAGTCCTCCAGAGTCGCGGCCAAAGCCGATTCGAAAGACCGTTGTTCTCCATCAGCAACTGCCGTCATTCTGTTTTCAAGTGGCAGCCGTCGCAACTCTGTCGTCATATGTTAAGCCCGCCCCCGCCTACTCTATACACGACGTGATTGGCCTGACCCAATTTAGGTTTTTGCAGCTAGAAGGTCTATTGAGAGTTGCTAGACTGACCCTGGCTGCAAAATACATTTTGCTGCTGCTAGGGTGCGTCTAGATTTCTAGGCTAAGTCTACACAGCACAGGACTATACAACGACTAAAACTATCACACAACATACTCACAGTCATGATAACCGAGTTGGTTGGCAATGCTACGTCACACATTGTCTTTCAAATCGTTGTCCTTGTAGTCTGTGATTGGCTGAAGCCTTTTCTGTCGCCGCAAAAGTAAAAAAAAAATAGACATCGATGCGAATAAAATAAAAATCGTTTTTCCGCCGCAGCACATCCGCGTTCGGTGTGGAAGCACTCATTACACACACAGCTGATCCAAAAATAAAACCATTGCGCGAATTATTCGTGCGTCAAAATCGCGTCCAGTGTGAAAGGGCCTTAACTGAGAAAGATAACGAAAAAAAAAAAAATTCCTATTTTATTATCTTTATATTCGTTCTAGTATACCTATTTATTTTAGATATGAAATTAACTGTACGTGTTTTTCCCTTAGTGCTTTCCCAAGTAAATTTAATTTTATATTTTTCAAATGCTTTTTTTAATATTATTCTCTTATTTTCATATGCATGACATTCTATTATTACATGTTTTACTGTTTCAGGTTGATTACAATGTGTACATAAACCATTTATGTGTTTACCTATTAAATGCGAGTTTTACTGAGTCCTGAATGCCCTATTCTGAGATGAGTAATAACTGTATCCTCCCTCCGATTTTTACCCATTTCTCTTCCTTCACCGACTTTGCTTTGAATATTATAAAACTGTCTTCCTGTATCATTAATATCCCAGTATTCCTGCCATATATTTTTTGTATGTACCTTTATGATAGTCTTGGCTTCATCTTTACTTAATTTAATCTGGATATCTATCGTTTGAGATTTAATTGATTGTTTTGCTAAAATATCTACCTCTTCGTTTCCTTTCACACCTACATGAGCAGAAATAAAAGTCCTGTTCACATGATGCTCTTTTTCTTTTGCATCCAAGAAAATATTAATAACTGGCAATGAAAGAGTGTGAGATTCTGTCTAATATGCAAAACTGTAATGTTTGGGTGCAGAAACCATTTATACCAGATATTACAGTATTAATATGCAAATAGCTACAAATGTTGTTAACAAGTTAAATATACATGTTAAAATAGTGTATGAATGGATAAAGAAAAGTTCATATTATGTGTGATTGTGGGATTGGCAATATGACCAAAATCATACTCAAGATAAGACATGTTATCAATAACAGCAGGTCTGTAGTTCAGTTCTGTTCAGGAGGAGGTTTATTTAAAGTAAACTGGATTATATTACAATAATTGATCAAGTGTTTACAGTATGTACAGTTTCTATAGAGAATCATGAGATCCTTCATTCACACAGGAATTGATCAACAAACTGTGATATTGATTCATTCTCTTGAATATGTCTTATTTTCACAGCAATAGAGAGAAAAAATTAAAGAGAGAAAAAACAAAGATAATAATAAAAAGATAAAGATCAATCCAGAAACCCCCACTAACAGGTTTAGTACAGTATACAATATATTACAGCAGAAGCGTCTTTAATAACACACACATAACCCAAAGCAGAGGAATCATGTTTAATAATACACACATAACCCACAGCAGAGGAATCATGATTTTGAACGAAAACTGTTTGTGAATTTGCTACAGCAAAATGTTTTTTTTTTTTTTTTGTCTGAAGGATTATATTGCTCATTGGAAGTTACAAGAGGATGTTGGTTAGAAGTCTATTATTAAATGCGAGAGATTCAAAATATGCTGAAGTTTGTATTAATTTACTACAAGTATGCTGCTAGTACAGGCACACATTTATTTTCCTGTTGGTTCTCAGCAATGTTGGGACATATGCTGGCAAATGTAACCTTACAGTTGACTGCCAAATCACTTCCATTTGTTTTATTAATACAATTAATATAGGAAGTATTGGAAGTAAGTTCGTTATGGGTCATCATAAATACTTTGCTTTAAAAGTACCAAGTAAAAATATTTTTTCAATGTTTTTGATAAAAGGCACTTCCCTGAGAATTGAACTTAATAAATGTGAAAAAGACACTTTAATATCTCCGTTTGTCATTCTGTATTGCAAAGCAGATGAGAGTAGATCATGATCAGAAACCTGATTAGAAATCATTATGACTAAAATCGAATTGTTTTGAATCGAAAATCTTTTTGAATCGAAAATCTTTTTGAACGAAAATCGATTTTGAATCGAATCGTGGCCTCAAGAATCAGAATCGAATCGAATCGTGAGATGGTAAAAGATTCCCACCCCTATATGATATATGATATGACATGTGGGATCACCAAATAATCCACCACAGCCCTCCCCTTGACTGATACAGAGGTAAAGCCATCATTTTCAGGATTAACCCTTCCGTTCAGAACACAACATTTAGAATCTCTGCGAAAATCAATGAAACTTTGATTTAGGCCTTTGATTTAGTGTTTATTTAGGCCTGTATCCAAGACGACTCTAGGGGGGGATGTCGTCTTCATCAACATAATCTCTAAGGTGCGCAATGCGACTATTTAAATCCCCACATATATAAATAGCATCGACATCAGCAGCATATATTAATGACAGCAAATGAGCAAAAAAAAGATCCGCATTACGACCCCATGGTGAGGTTTCTGGAGATAAATAACATGAAATTACCATGAAGGAATACTGAGAAACAATATGCTTAAAGCGCAAACACAAAATTCCATCAAACGTCGTATCAATGGATTTTATAATGTAATAATTCAGAAAGGCAGTTTTAACAAAAATACCCACACCTCCAGAGGCTTTTACTGCTTTTTTGTGTGCCACCCTGTTATGTCCAATCCAAGTAAATCCACTGATTTCTGGGGTAAGTTTAGATAAATGAGTTTCATTTAGAGAAATAATGTCTGGCCAAGAGACAACAGCAGATGCGCTCTAAGTTTACAGTTATTTAGCATCCATCCATTAACATTCCAATGAACCAAGACAACACAGTCAGCACTTACAAACTGGGCATGGTCTCGTCACACCCGAGGGCCTCTTCCTGCAGTATCCTCTGGACCAACGCGCTTAACCAGCCGCCCATTAATCTCACAGTTTCAAACTACAATCCGGCCTCTAGGTCATAAATGCCAGAGGAGAACTGGCCCCCGACTGAGCCTGGGTTCTCCCAAGGTTTTTTTTTTCTCCATTAGGTCACCTGATGGAGTTTTAGGACACCATTAGATTGTGAAATACTCACAGGACCAGGACCACACCCCTAAATCCATTGAAGCAACGGCCATGTGATTGGTTGATTAGATAATTGCATTAATGAGAAATTGAACAGGTGTTCCTAATAATCCTTTAGGTGAGTGTATATAAACCCTCCTAGTTACTAAAATGTCATTATTATTATTATTATTATTGTTGTTGTTGTTTTTAAACCATTTAAAGGCTAAATTCACCCCAAAATTAAAAAATTATTAATTACTTGTCCTCATGTCTTACCAAACCCATACGTTTTTCATTCATCTTCACAACACAAATGAAGATAAATCTGACTGTCCCTCCATTAGACAGAATAGTGTCCATTGAGAACTCATATTTCATTAAAAAGATCTTCATTTGTGTTCTGGAACAACATGAGAGGGATGAATTGATGACAGAGTTTCCATTTTTGCATGAACTATCCCTTTAAACAGTCTGTGTTTACCCCTTTTCTGAAGGTCAGTGGAGGTCAGTGTTGAGGTAGTGAGTGAGAGAGCTACAGAAAGGGCCACTTCAAGCAGCACTGAAAGTACAGTTGTGAGGCAGGAAAGAAATGATGTAAATCCCAGCACCAGTTACTGCACAATGCAAGATCAGGAAAGCATGACAGTTTCACAGCTCATCACAATAGATGAGAGAGCACTGAACTTGATGGTTTGTATAGTTGACTTGCACAATATATCTTTGAATTATGCATTAATTTATTTTTAGATTTATTTATTTCCACAATTAATAAATTAAGCAGAGAAATACAGGTATAGAACAAAAAGCAAATCTCATAATGTTCATTTGAAAACACAACATGTGCCTACGGTCTTCAAAGATTACGGGTCATGATGGGCCTCCGGTTTTAAAAAATTCGGGGTCTTGTTTTTTTTTTTTTTTTTTTTTTCTTTACCTGATCATATGCCTTTTAATGTTTGTTTCTGTGGATAATGTCTCTGGTTTTAGATTGGAAATTTGAGCCAGATGCAACAGAGGCCTCAAAGAAGTACAGAGAAAACCTTTTGAAGACACATGAAAGGGGAAAGGAGCTCAGTTTCCAGATGGACATGAGAGACAGTCCTGAAGACAGGGAGAGAGCAATCTTGACTTTCTACAAGATGGCAAAAGTAGAATGGGCTTGTCCTTTAAAATGTACACTACATGGTAGGTAAAGTAAATCCTATAATACAGGGGTGTCCAGCCCTGCTCCTGAAGGGCCACTGTCCTGCAGAGTTAAAGCAGGGCTCAGTAGTTCCGGGATTTTTCTCTCCCGAAAAGCTGCTGAATCAGACTGGAAACAAATCCACACGTGTCCTTGCCCTCCGACTCCTCGGGAACGTGAACAAAGCGCAGGTTGTAAATCCTGTTACGGTTCTCGGCATCATCCACCTTGTCCCGCAGGTAAACGTTTTCACTCTCAAGTGTTTTAATACGCTTTCCAAGATCAGATATATTATCCTCATTGCCACTGACTCTTTGTTCAAGCTCCGATATATGTTCTCCCAGGTTTGATAAAGAAAGCTTTATTGTCTCTAAGTTCATCTGTAGATTGTCCATCTTTACATCAAAATGGGAGACCATTTCAGTTTTTAATTGTTGTAGTGCGTCCAAAAGGAATTTGTTTGACGCGGTCTGCTCCATTATATCTCTACTACAGATCAAAGCTGACTGCTTCAGGAAGAGCTTGCTTAAAGTCGGCATCAAATCAAATTTGACAAATCTTCTTTTTATATGTAATATTGTAGTGTTTATTATAAATGATTTATCTGTGCACTTCATTATTTTTTAAAAATTCATTTACCCTTATAATCTTTAATCAAATACATTACCCTTCCCTCCCCCCTCGAAACGACCTCTCTTCTCTTTCGGTCACGTGCCATGGCGAAAGGGTGCGGCCAGAGCCGATGAGGGTGCGGCTATCGGTGTCTGTCTCGTTTCAGAAAATTTACGAATTTTAAAATTTAGCTGCTCGTCCTCGTTCTCGTCGCCGGGCTCCTCAATAAAAAATCCTTCATGGGAGGGTAGCGGTGGGGAGTCCGGTGGAGAGAAATCCTCCACAACTGAATGTAAACTGGCATTCAAATCTGCCTCCATTTTGTTTGCAACGCCCAACCTCCAACGATCCAATCAATTCCCGAAGGATGAAATCAAGCCCCGCCCTAAATTTTTTTTCTAATTTCAGAAGCCGTTTCACTCGGATATACGTCACAACAAGAAAAAATTACAATCTCAACTTCCGTTTCATGCCGACTTTAAGGTTTCTGCATTTTGTATTATTGTAATGCATGCCGGATTGTAACATGGTGATTGGCTTTATTTCTTTAAGTGCCCGGAGGAACACTTCTTTTTGAGGGTGAAAAGGATCACTTGATTCCCTCAACATCACAGAGTCTTCTGGATAGTGACTTCTTTGTGGTGGCAGGCCGTATAATCGGACACTCATTCCTGCATGGTGGTCCATGCTTAACTGGTTTAAGCCCAGCAATAATCCACGTGCTTTTTGGTGGACCCCCTGAAACTGCCACAATAGATATAATGGACTGTGTGGACACTGATGTCCGTCAAGTAATAGAGATGGTTAGTTAATCTTTACTCTTATTAATTTTCATTAAATATATTAGCTGGGAATAAAACATTTACTTACACAAAAACAAATACACTATGCAGCCAAAAAAAAGTTGTTGTTTAGATTTTATTAGGCAAATACTTCAGAGACTATGATTGGATCATTATTGCAGTGATTATTATGTTTCTAGCATGTTATATGTTTGGCAACAGTTCTTCTAACCCTAATTGATGGAGTGTGCAGCTTTTCATTTCTTAAAACACATGTAGGAATAAACATCATGGCCATATTCTAGGATGACAAAGTCCAGATTCAACAGGCTCAAATTGTGAAAGAATGGACTATTAGGAGGAATAATTTTCACACGTGAATTGGCACCTCTGAGTCCTGACATTAACCTCAGTAAAAGTCTTTTGGATGTGCTGGAGACTTTACAGAGTGCTCACCTCTTGTGTTGTCAATACAAGATTGACTCTTTAAGTATTTGCCTATTAAAATCCAAACTTTGACACTTTTTTTTGGCCAGGCAATGTATATAATTATTATTTTATGACCAGTTGGAAGGCACAGGTGAATTATCAGAGGAGGAAAAGAGGGCTATTACAGACCTTGCAGTGTCCTGGGATTTGCCTGGTGTGACATCAGAGAACAGAAGATGGCTGCTTGACAACTTCTCATTCATGCAGTGAGTATGCACTATTGGTTGGAATACTCTTAAAATTTAGAAATGTAATGTATGTTTCCAATCCAAATTAAATTATGTGAAGGTCCTTGAAAGAACTTCCAAGCAAGTAAAGCAGCTTCGGCGGGGTTTGAAGGAAACATTGATCTGGCCTTTGCTAACTGAGAGGAAAGACACTATTCCTCTTCTCTTTCCTAGGACTTGTGATACAGTGTACACCCCACTGGTAAGATATGGACCATTTATGTAATTTTGTTGAGCTCTACAATTCTTAAGTAATGATAATTTTGTCAATGTGTCAGATGGTTTTAGAGAGGATATTTTGGCCAACACATGATGAAGACAGCGAGGCTTCTCTTGAAGACACATGTAGGCTCACTGGATTCCTTTGCACCTTCATTGGAAATGGTAATTATAAGAGAAATCAACTGATTTTTTTGCTTTAGATGCTGGATTTTTTTAATTATTTTGTTTTTTGAGTTGCACTCAAGCAGCAACATTCTAATCTGAAAAATGAAGCCTACCCGGAAGTGCGAAAAACTGCAATACATCGAAAATCCGCTAGAGGGAAGGTCCCAAAAGGGAGCAAATGTCTATAGACCACCATGTTAAAATGTCCGTTTTCACAGCATAAATTCATGTTTTTACAGGTTGGTCCCATGGACTTTTATTGTATTTTTCGATAGGTTCCGAGTGCCTGACAACTGTGAGGGGGGTGAATTTTTTTCTAACTCGTTAGTTTAGATCGTATTTAGATATAAAATGTATGACAAATAAGGGCGCGATTGACAGCTTGATTGACAGCTGACAACGAGCATAGGCTGCGCCAAGTGGAATTCCTGAAATTTGACGTCTCGGCCATGATCTGACACAACACATCATACCTGTAAGTTATCCTTTCTGAACATTTGTATAGAAATATGGCGCCCCCCATACCCCCCCATAAACGGCCTCAAAACCGTTCTTCAGAAGTCTATGGGTGACGTCACAGACGCTTTGTCCATATTTTTTACAGTCTATGGTTGATACCGAACAGCAGGGACCTTCTGTCTCAAGTTCAGGAGACCTTCATGGCAACTGAGGGACTCTGGGCTTTCAGCTGATGTCATAGAGACCACTCTCAGTGCTAGGACTTCAGTACTGGAGTTTCTGCAGGAGAAGTTATCATCCCCTATTGAGGGGTTGGTTGAGACCACATTTGAACCTCTAGAGTCAGCGCCTGACAAGCTTCTGACCCTAAATATGATTTTTCTGATGGTAATTACTTCACTGAAGAGAATTGGGGACTTGCAGGCTCTGTCGACCTCGCCATCCTGCTTAGACTTTGCCCAGGGAATGGTGAAAGCTATTCTGCATGATCACCCTGACTACTCGACCGTACATCCGATCACTCTTGAAGCTTTCTGTCTGGAGCAGGGGAAACTTCACTGACTGAGTCCAGTCCATGCTCTTCAGACTTATGTCCACCGCACTAGCCAGTGGCGGGAGGCAGATCTTTTCATTTGGAAAATGGCATTTCACGTTGGCATCTTTTCCCTAGTCAATACCGCATTGATTTATTTCATTTATAATTTATTAAAATTTTTATAATTTATAATTATATTATCAGTCGTAGCCTATGATTCAGTAGGTATCATCACGGTACAATCTACACAAGTTGCACTTCGCGTATCTTTGATATCAGAACATGAGGACGTGATTCCATCAGAATTTTCTACATTCTGTCAAGGTACAACTGTGCAACCACTCAGATGCTCCCTCCAGTGCACCAGAGTATGGAGATTTACCCTTATTAGCTGATAATTCTGATTATGTTCAAGATGGACACATTTCTAGCATAGCCCTCCTCTGAGAAAACCTAGCGATACGTTTTTTTCAATCTCATCTGATATGAGCAGTGTTGGGGATAACGCATTACAAGTAACATGCATAACGCATTCAGATTACTTTTTTGATGTTACAAGTAAAGTAATGTGTTACAAGTAACATGCATTACGTAATCAGATTTTATTTAATGTTACGAGTAAAGCAATGTATTATATTACAAGTAAAGTAATGTTACAAGTAAAGTAATGTGTTACAAGTAACATGCATTACCTAATCAGATTACTTTTTGATCTAACAAGTAAAGTAATTCATTACAAGAAATGTGCATTACGTAATCAGATTACTTTTCGATGTTACGAGTAAAGAAACGCATTACAAGTAACATGCATTACGTAATCAGATTTGTTAAATGTTGCAAGTAATGTATTACAATAACATGCATTACATATTCAAATTACTTTTTGATGTTACGAGTAAAGAAATGCATTACAAGTAACATGCATTATGTAATCAGATTACTTTTTGATGTTACGAGTAAAGAAACACATTACAATAACGTGCTGTACGAAATCAGATTACTTTTTGATCTAACAAGTAAAGTAATGCATTACAAGTCACATACATTATGTAATCACATAACTTTGTTTGATGTCAATGAAAATTACATTCTAATAATACATTAAAAAAAGTCACTGCAGATTAAGTATTTTCAAAAACAATATTCACAGTATAAGTATGATGATGAATTGATGATGATGAATTTTATTTATAATGCACTATACATTTGACATCAAATCTCAGTGCTACAAGGCTCAAACAGATAAAAATAATTAAAACAAATACACAGTAAATGCAAGTAAAAAACAAATACAAGTATGAATTGTAGCTGAAATATAGCCATTGATGCATGAGGTCCACTATAGTGGACAGATGATAAATCAGATTTTTCTCCCAATCTAAAATCAAAACTTGGAAAATGTAACTGTTATAGGACTCATTAGATATTGCTTGATGCTGCAATATTTTTTTTTTTTTACCTACAAGAGTCTCCTAGGATAGATGCTATGGGTGGATATTCCGGAGCAACTTGGCATTTCTGACTGACCAAGTGACCATTGGTCATTTTGGTTTGGAGGGGGAAAAATCGACACACAACGGCTTGCCCTTGGTTGCAATGCATAGGATGATGCACCAGGGTCCACTGAAGAGGATGATGTGGAACTATGCCATCAAAACCCGTGCAAATTCAAGAAAATGCTTTTTTAATAGCTGACCACTCTAGTGACCACAATGCATGAAAGGGTTAATATTTCTTTAATAGGCCAAATCATTCACAAAATAGTACATAAAGGAATGCTGATGCTCAGGCTGGAATCGTCTAGGCCAATAAGATTGCTGTATAATAAACCAATTAAATTGGGGGCGGGCGAAGCGACTGCACTCTGGGAACTACACGGCTGCAGCGAGGACAGTCTCCGAGAGCACACCGACACTGGAACTATTCATCCAGGCCACTGGTTGGCGCTCAGGTGTGGCCAGCCGATAGAGATAACACAACATGAAAGACCGGCAACACATACGCTGATAAACACTGAACACATGCGAGTATTAATGTAACAAACAAAACGAAAATCAAAAGAAACAAAAGACAACTTAGATGAGTGTGTTGTTTTGCGCCGCGTGCATTTTTGTCAGCGATGGAAATGGAGTGGATATGTTTGGGTGTGTGAAAACCAGCGTGCTAATCGCCCACATCGCACCAGCAGGGAACGAGGTAAGATAAGGTGTGTGTGTGTGTGTGTGTGTGTGTGTGTGTGTGTGTTGTGTAAGTTTGACAGACCCCTGGTCTATGAGGACACCGTTTTATGAGGTCATCATACGAACATGTTCTTGATGTTTGACTTTGACTGAGTGTGTTGTGTAAGTTTGACAGACCCCTGGTCTATGAGGACACCGTTTTATGAGGTCATCATACGAACATGTTCTTGATGTTTGACTTTGACTGAGTGTGTTGTGTAAGTTTGACAGAACCCTGGTCTATGAGGACACCGTTTTATGAGGTCATCATACGAACATGTTCTTGATGTTTGACTTTGACTGAGTGTGTTGTGTAAGTTTGACAGACCCCTGGTCTATGAGGACACCGTTTTATGAGGTCATCATACGAACATGTTCTTGATGTTTGACTTTGACTGAGTGTGTTGTGTAAGTTTGACAGACCCCTGGTCTATGAGGACACCGTTTTATGAGGTCATCATACGAACATGTTCTTGATGTTTGACTTTGACTGAGTGTGTTGTGTAAGTTTGACAGAACCCTGGTCTATGAGGACACCGTTTTATGAGGTCATCATACGAACATGTTCTTGATGTTTGACTTTGACTGAGTGTGTTGTGTAAGTTTGACAGACCCCTGGTCTATGAGGACACCGTTTTATGAGGTCATCATACGAACATGTTCTTGATGTTTGACTTTGACTGAGTGTGTTGTGTAAGTTTGACAGACCCCTGGTCTATGAGGACACCGTTTTATGAGGTCATCATACGAACATGTTCTTGATGTTTGACTTTGACTGAGTGTGTTGTGTAAGTTTGACAGAACCCTGGTCTATGAGGACACCGTTTTATGAGGTCATCATACGAACATGTTCTTGATGTTTGACTTTGACTGAGTGTGTTGTGTAAGTTTGACAGACCCCTGGTCTATGAGGACACCGTTTTATGAGGTCATCATACGAACATGTTCTTGATGTTTGACTTTGACTGAGTGTGTTGTGTAAGTTTGACAGACCCCTGGTCTATGAGGACACCGTTTTATGAGGTCATCATACGAACATGTTCTTGATGTTTGACTTTGACTGAGTGTGTTGTGTAAGTTTGACAGAACCCTGGTCTATGAGGACACCGTTTTATGAGGTCATCATACGAACATGTTCTTGATGTTTGACTTTGACTGAGTGTGTTGTGTAAGTTTGACAGACCCCTGGTCTATGAGGACACCGTTTTATGAGGTCATCATACGAACATGTTCTTGATGTTTGACTTTGACTGAGTGTGTTGTGTAAGTTTGACAGACCCCTGGTCTATGAGGACACCGTTTTATGAGGTCATCATACGAACATGTTCTTGATGTTTGACTTTGACTGAGTGTGTTGTGTAAGTTTGACAGAACCCTGGTCTATGAGGACACCGTTTTATGAGGTCATCATACGAACATGTTCTTGATGTTTGACTTTGACTGAGTGTGTTGTGTAAGTTTGACAGACCCCTGGTCTATGAGGACACCGTTTTATGAGGTCATCATACGAACATGTTCTTGATGTTTGACTTTGACTGAGTGTGTTGTGTAAGTTTGACAGACCCCTGGTCTATGAGGACACCGTTTTATGAGGTCATCATACGAACATGTTCTTGATGTTTGACTTTGACTGAGTGTGTTGTGTAAGTTTGACAGAACCCTGGTCTATGAGGACACCGTTTTATGAGGTCATCATACGAACATGTTCTTGATGTTTGACTTTGACTGAGTGTGTTGTGTAAGTTTGACAGACCCCTGGTCTATGAGGACACCGTTTTATGAGGTCATCATACGAACATGTTCTTGATGTTTGACTTTGACTGAGTGTGTTGTGTAAGTTTGACAGACCCCTGGTCTATGAGGACACCGTTTTATGAGGTCATCATACGAACATGTTCTTGATGTTTGACTTTGACTGAGTGTGTTGTGTAAGTTTGACAGAACCCTGGTCTATGAGGACACCGTTTTATGAGGTCATCATACGAACATGTTCTTGATGTTTGACTTTGACTGAGTGTGTTGTGTAAGTTTGACAGACCCCTGGTCTATGAGGACACCGTTTTATGAGGTCATCATACGAACATGTTCTTGATGTTTGACTTTGACTGAGTGTGTTGTGTAAGTTTGACAGACCCCTGGTCTATGAGGACACCGTTTTATGAGGTCATCATACGAACATGTTCTTGATGTTTGACTTTGACTGAGTGTGTTGTGTAAGTTTGACAGAACCCTGGTCTATGAGGACACCGTTTTATGAGGTCATCATACGAACATGTTCTTGATGTTTGACTTTGACTGAGTGTGTTGTGTAAGTTTGACAGACCCCTGGTCTATGAGGACACCGTTTTATGAGGTCATCATACGAACATGTTCTTGATGTTTGACTTTGACTGAGTGTGTTGTGTAAGTTTGACAGACCCCTGGTCTATGAGGACACCGTTTTATGAGGTCATCATACGAACATGTTCTTGATGTTTGACTTTGACTGAGTGTGTTGTGTAAGTTTGACAGAACCCTGGTCTATGAGGACACCGTTTTATGAGGTCATCATACGAACATGTTCTTGATGTTTGACTTTGACTGAGTGTGTTGTGTAAGTTTGACAGACCCCTGGTCTATGAGGACACCGTTTTATGAGGTCATCATACGAACATGTTCTTGATGTTTGACTTTGACTGAGTGTGTTGTGTAAGTTTGACAGACCCCTGGTCTATGAGGACACCGTTTTATGAGGTCATCATACGAACATGTTCTTGATGTTTGACTTTGACTGAGTGTGTTGTGTAAGTTTGACAGAACCCTGGTCTATGAGGACACCGTTTTATGAGGTCATCATACGAACATGTTCTTGATGTTTGACTTTGACTGAGTGTGTTGTGTAAGTTTGACAGACCCCTGGTCTATGAGGACACCGTTTTATGAGGTCATCATACGAACATGTTCTTGATGTTTGACTTTGACTGAGTGTGTTGTGTAAGTTTGACAGACCCCTGGTCTATGAGGACACCGTTTTATGAGGTCATCATACGAACATGTTCTTGATGTTTGACTTTGACTGAGTGTGTTGTGTAAGTTTGACAGAACCCTGGTCTATGAGGACACCGTTTTATGAGGTCATCATACGAACATGTTCTTGATGTTTGACTTTGACTGAGTGTGTTGTGTAAGTTTGACAGACCCCTGGTCTATGAGGACACCGTTTTATGAGGTCATCATACGAACATGTTCTTGATGTTTGACTTTGACTGAGTGTGTTGTGTAAGTTTGACAGACCCCTGGTCTATGAGGACACCGTTTTATGAGGTCATCATACGAACATGTTCTTGATGTTTGACTTTGACTGAGTGTGTTGTGTAAGTTTGACAGAACCCTGGTCTATGAGGACACCGTTTTATGAGGTCATCATACGAACATGTTCTTGATGTTTGACTTTGACTGAGTGTGTTGTGTAAGTTTGACAGACCCCTGGTCTATGAGGACACCGTTTTATGAGGTCATCATACGAACATGTTCTTGATGTTTGACTTTGACTGAGTGTGTTGTGTAAGTTTGACAGACCCCTGGTCTATGAGGACACCGTTTTATGAGGTCATCATACGAACATGTTCTTGATGTTTGACTTTGACTGAGTGTGTTGTGTAAGTTTGACAGAACCCTGGTCTATGAGGACACCGTTTTATGAGGTCATCATACGAACATGTTCTTGATGTTTGACTTTGACTGAGTGTGTTGTGTAAGTTTGACAGACCCCTGGTCTATGAGGACACCGTTTTATGAGGTCATCATACGAACATGTTCTTGATGTTTGACTTTGACTGAGTGTGTTGTGTAAGTTTGACAGACCCCTGGTCTATGAGGACACCGTTTTATGAGGTCATCATACGAACATGTTCTTGATGTTTGACTTTGACTGAGTGTGTTGTGTAAGTTTGACAGAACCCTGGTCTATGAGGACACCGTTTTATGAGGTCATCATACGAACATGTTCTTGATGTTTGACTTTGACTGAGTGTGTTGTGTAAGTTTGACAGACCCCTGGTCTATGAGGACACCGTTTTATGAGGTCATCATACGAACATGTTCTTGATGTTTGACTTTGACTGAGTGTGTTGTGTAAGTTTGACAGACCCCTGGTCTATGAGGACACCGTTTTATGAGGTCATCATACGAACATGTTCTTGATGTTTGACTTTGACTGAGTGTGTTGTGTAAGTTTGACAGAACCCTGGTCTATGAGGACACCGTTTTATGAGGTCATCATACGAACATGTTCTTGATGTTTGACTTTGACTGAGTGTGTTGTGTAAGTTTGACAGAACCCTGGTCTATGAGGACACTAGTTTTACTGGGACACTGGTAACTAGATACATTTTGACGGCACCCTGAGTTAAAGTGTGTGTGTGTAGAGAGTGATACGAGACACCGCGCCTGTGCTAGATGTACAGTGAGTGATCAGGACTCACTTTTTGCACACACAATCATAATTCAGTGACTGATAACAGTAGCAAACAATGTTTCTGAGAAACACTGAAATCTGTTCTTTTCTTCAAGGAATAACTAAATTATTAAATTAACTTATTGGATACCTTTAGAGTTTCTGTATCTTGTTTGGGTCTCAACTGATTCTTTTCAGTTGTCATCTGAAATAAGTTTTTTTTAAAAACACATAAGAAACAAAATATTTGACAAATAATTACCATTGCAGAATTGCTTATTGAAAGTCTATTTTAACCAAGGAGGCTACTTTTTTACCTACTTCTATTATGATTAAATTTAATCTAACATGTACAATTATGAGTTTTTAATACTGGCATGAGCTGTATATAAAATAAATATTTATATATAATGTAAATAAATATGTAAATATATGTAATTATATTTACGATTTGATATAGAGCTGGTAAGTCCCGCCCATCTGTAAAACCCCCACTGGACCTCTAGGTTGAAAAATCGTCAATGCAAGTGAATGTGAGAAAATAATTTTTTTCTGGTCCCGTTTGAACTGTGCCATGAATTTGAACATATAATGTCTGTGAATTTTATATAATTTTTCATGTTACGAGTTTGACAGTATATTGTATGATTCTTTGGCTAGCAGTTGTGGAAAAGACATAACGAGAAAGACTACATGTCGCCTATGTGACGTCACCCCATAACACATTTTCCCTCCACTTTTCAAATCACGGTGCTAATGCTGTGATAATCTATGGAGACAGATCGAGATGCCTGTGTGTTTTGTACCCAAATGTCACCATTCAAACCAAATGGGCTGTTCTTTCTTCAGATTCCCGTCTGATGTAAAAACTAGGTTGTAGTCCACAAAGTGCTCTCACACAAAGTCTTACCATATCAAACTTCTACCCGCTAAATTGTAGCATTCTTCACACGAAAAATTATATAAAAAATTCACAGACAACATATGTTCACATTCATGGCAAAATTCAAACGCGACCAGAAAATAATTATTTTCTCACATTCACTTGCATTGACGATTTTTCTACCTAGAGGTCCAGTGGGGTTAGCGGAAGGGACGGGACTTACCAGCTCTATTGGGCTGTGATTATGGGGCATGTTTCAACCGAACCAGGAAAGAAAATGCCTCTGCACTCAATTGGATAGACCTACAACCAATCAGGGCAACGGAGTAAGTGACGTATGTTCTTCATTCATCTTTCCGATCGACAAATGCCTTGATCGCGGTTCTCTGTTCCTCTTTTAAAATTAATGCGCTGTCGTCGATATCATCTATAACAGAACAGATGCGATGGCGGAATCTACACATCTCAATTCTCCAGTGTCAGCCATCTTTGTCGTAAACGAATTCAACCCAAGCGCTCTGGTGATGTGGATTTACGTTACTGTTGATCACCTGTCTATCATCGTATAAAGCCCGCTCTGAATATTTGATTGGTCTTAACAGTTTTGGTTCGAACATAATAGCTCCACAACGGACCAAGTCCAGACCGAACTTCCCGACCTCAAATGTTGTGGGCAGGGCTAAGTTCGACTGGCATCCAGGCTACTTAATTGTGGAGTTAGACTGTTAAACAGTTTTTCACCATTGTTGTTTTCAGGTTTTTTGGGTGCGGCTAAAACGGTGGTCTGACACACTGGAGCCACTGAGGTCCTGGCCCCGCCCCTACTGTCGATGACGCACTGGAGCAGCTGAGGCTGGCCCCTCCCCTAATAATAGAACCAGAGCACATTCGCATCAGTTTGCCGCTCAATCGCGGGTTACCGTCAGTACTAATAGTTACTACAGCCTACAGTTTGCTAACTAGCTATGCCTTCGTCACGGAAATGCGTATTACCTGGATGCGATCACGTACAAAACAGATCGGTGTCCTTATTTAAATTTCCGAAAAACCAGCATATCAAGAAGAGGTGGATTAATTTTGTGAAGAGCCACCTCGATGGAGAGCTGAGGATCACCTCCAACACCCGCCTCTGTAGTGATCATTTTACACAGGACAGTTTTATAAACTTTCGTCGGAGACAACTGGGATTCACTGATAATCCGCTGTTACTGGTGAATGGGGCCGAACCGACTATCTACCGTCTCGGCCTTCATCCTCCCGTCGTGCAGACAACTGGAGCCATCATCGGCAGTGCGTGCCCACCAATGAGTGTAAGTTGCCTGTTATATGTTATAATTATAGTAGGTAGTCCACTGTAACTAAATTCTGCAACCCTCTAACGTGATTTTTTTTGTTTATGTGCATCACTATGATTCCTTAGACAAGTAATTTCAACTATTATCTGTTCACAAAGCAGTCCCTTCCTGCCACAAGAGAGACAGAGTGTCAGTGTGACAACATGCAGAAAGTCACCCGAGAAGTTGGATGTCAGACAGATCTCTTTGTGGGGAAAACGACTGTGGCCACACAACTGTCTAAAAATACAGGTATGTTGAGAGGTCAAGTGCCTAGTTTGTCTTTTTGAAATTTGCACGTGTTTTGTCTTGCTTGTTTTCACATTCAATAGATTTTAAACCATAATATCGCTAAAAGAGGGTGCGCACTGCCACACACACACACACACACACACACACACACACACACACACACACACAGGTGCGTTTCAGAGAGCGCACCAACCCGAATTGAATACTCAATATTTATTTTTTATTTTTACATTTAATTATTACATTTTTGTACCTAAAATGAAGTTGAACCTTACTTTATTTGTAACTTCGAAAGACTATTATTTGTAATTCATGTATTTGTTTTTATTGTTTACTGATTACTTGCCTTAAATAATGTTTTAACTTTATTAGCTAGGCTAGTAGTTTTGCTGCTGTATCAGAGTAAAGTGGGATTTAAGTATGAAATAATTTTTTTTCTTGCTGATCCGAAAATGTTTGATTTGTGGCTCAAATCCGTTTAACCACTATATCACACTAATGAACACAGACAGTAAGGTTTTCGTAAATTTCGTAAAATTTTTTACTTACAGTAACATTCTGATGAATGTCATGCGTCCTGTAAGACAGGACGCGGACCGGTACCGGGCACAGAAAGAATAAATAACTTACCGTATTTTCCGGACTGTAAGTCGCATCAGTCAAAAAATGCGCCATGAAGAAGAAAAAACATATATATAGCCTAAGTCGCACTGGACTATAAGTCGCATTTATTTAGAAATTTATTTCACAAAAAGAAAAACAATGTTACAGACGTGACAGTTCTCTGTTACGGACGTGAGCGCTCTGAAAGCGGCACTAAAAGACTGCTTTAAAACTTTCACAGAGACCTCAAACAGAAAGCACAAAGCCTGTCTTTAAATGTAATTTCGTTTTGTATTAATTGTATCTTAATTTTAATCAATGTTTCATCAACCAATTGCCTGGATTTAATAAATAAGAAGTAAATATATTAGAAAATAGATAATCATGACATGGAGGCGCCGACGCATGAACTGGAGCTCGTCTCATAAATGAACCGAAACTCAGTGATAAGGTAGCGTACTTGCCTCACAGACCTGAGACATATATAGAAAGCTTGAAATGTCTACTTTTAAACGGAACAATTCAAAACGAAAGAAAACTGACTGGTCTCTGCTTATGTGATTCGTATGAAATGTGCATTTCTCTCTTGACGCGTTCACTACTGCGAAGATCGCAAGTCAGCATCGTCAACTTCATCTTTGCAGCCAACCTGACACAGAAAACACTTGTTTATTATAAACAATTAAAATGTCTCCTGCTATATTTTACATATTCATAATAATTAATTTTGCCAGTTCGTTGTGGCAATATTTAAATGCCACACATAAATATTTGTGTGCTGTAAAGTGGTTAGAAAAAAATTTAATCGAAATCGGCTAAAATCGGTATCGGCAGGTCAAACTCAATGAAAAATCGGAAATCGGAATCGGCCTAGAAAATTGTAATCGGTGCATCTCTAATTACTTTCCTTATTTATTTTTATATTTTCCAGATTCTCAAGCTACGGTAGCCACAAAGAGTGTTGCTGTGGGCAACACCACATCCAAGCTTCTTCCGCTCTGCTCTTCAACAACACTTAAGCGGAAAGCAGTATCACCTGATAGACCACCAAAGCGTTCTCTCTTGGAGTTTCCTTCTTTTCAGGAGTCTGTAATCAGTCTCAACATGGCAGATCCTGATGACCTCCCCAGCATGTCTGAATCGGTTGACACCACCAGTGAACAGTAAGTTAACTTAATTCTTATAGATCTTTGTTAATCTAACATAATAGGAACAATCTCTTCCTCAACATAATTTTAATTGATGCTGATGTGATTGTTGTGTTATTTTACTATGTAGGTGAGAAATTAGAAATAAAACACTTTGTAACAAGTAACAAGTTTTTTTTTTTTTTGGATAGAGCACCAACCAAGCCACCACAGGACATGGTGAAATACTTGATATTTGAGGAGTGCCTGCTTGAGCTTTTTCAAATCTGCCCCTCCTGCTCAAGAGTCTGCAAGGTGATCAAATTTGTAAAAGGAACATTCCTTTCTGTGACCCAGAAGTGCCTCCACCAGAGTTGTTCATACACCAGAGAGTGGAAGAGTCAACCACTTCTGGGCAGCTCTCCAGCAGGGAATCTGCACCTATCAGCCGCTATCTACTACACTGGCTCTTCTTTCATCCAGACTAACAAGGTTTGTAAAAATAATGACATTTATTTTTAAAAAGTTTATAAGGCCAGTGCATGCACAGTGCTACAGTGGGATGTAGCATAGGCGTCGATTTCGGTGGGGACGGTGGGTACGCGTACCCACCAGATTTTGTCATGAGTCATTTTGTACCCACCACTTTTTTAATAATAATAATTGGACTTTGGGTTAGATTTTTTGACTGTTTTCAGTAGTTATGAGGAGCAATATGAGAGAGAAATTTGGTGATCGTTATTTAGGTACATTAAACCACGTAAAGCTTTTTCACGTTAGGACTTCTATATAAAGCCCATGAGAACCGTGGGGAGTCAACCCACAGCCGCTCCACTGCCCTGAAAATGTGAAGGACTTTGGGTTCGATTTTTTTTGGGGCAATTTTCAGTGGTTATGAGGAGTGAAAGTGAAAGTGAAAGTGACACGTGACGGCCAAGTATGGTAACCCATACTTGGAATTTGACCTCTGCATTTAACCCATCCAAGTTAATGCACACACATTAGGAGCAGAGTAGTGCGTAGTTAACACACACACACTGCAACGTGGATACACACACCCAGAGCAGCGGGCAGCCTTTGTGTGGCGCCCGGGGAGCGATTAGGGGTTAGGTGCCTTGCTCAAGGGCACCTCAGTCATTTCCCACCGGTTCTGGAATTGAACCAGCAACCTTTGGGTTACCAGTTCAACTCCGTAACCACTAGGCCATGACTGCCCCTATGAGCAATATGAGAGAGATATTTGGGGATCATTGATCATTGTTTAGGTACATTAAACCACGTTAAGCTTTTTCCTTACAATAGGCTGTAATGAAGCAGAAACGCTTAATGTCAGATAACGTCCATAATAATGGGACTTTGGGTTCGATTTTTGCTGACAATTTTCAGTGGTTATGAGGAGCAATATGAGAGAGATATTTGGGGATCACGGATCGTTTTTTTAGATACATTAAACCACGTTAAGCTTTTTCCTTACAATAGGCTCTAATGAAGCAGAAACGCTTAAAGGGGTCATATAATGCCATTTTTGTACGCGAGCTAATATGATTCTTTAGGGTCTAAATTAAAGTTTGTAATATACTTTAATTAAAATTCTCATTAGTATTGTAAGAAAACACTAATTTTACCTGGTCAAAAACAGCTCTGTTAATTAGCAGGTTTCTATTGTTGCTTTGCACAGTGCGTGACATTTTATCTGTATGTTATGCGGCTAGAGTTTTGACACTGAGTCAATGGGCTCCGACGGGCTTGTTTATCGTCATCGGTCTTTTTCCGTTTACCTGTCTTTGTTGCATGAGCTGGTGCCACTCGAGAAATTGGCAGTTTTGGTTGTTTGTCCGCCATTAGCACAGCTGCGCGGCACACCGGCTATCTTGATTTTGAACGACGGTACGCGCTGTGCGAGAGAGGGGGGTGATGATCAGCGCATACACAAGCATGATTGACACTGCTAAGACACTCCTCCTGGCTCTGATTGGTTGTTTCTTACCGGGAGCGGTGTATTTCTGCAAATGGCAATAGGACCACTGGGAGGAGCCTGGGGAGCTTGATTTTTTCACAGATTATCTGTCTCACATTCTACTGTCAGGACATAATGACAGTTTTAACAAATATGTAAAAAATACATTTTTACAGAAGTTACCAACTGCAGCTTTAATATAAAGCTTAATAAAACATTACACTCACTTCAGTTCTTCTGGAGGTGCAGCAGGAACACGAAGTTGGTACCGATCCTTTTTTCAGGAACAGCTTTTAGCAAAACCAGCTTTATACTGACCTTGTTTATAAAGCAGTCTGGTGAAATGATTCGCGCAAACATGAAAGCATTGACGTTGATCGTGGGGAATATTCCCTTCGAAAACAAACTCAGCCACTGCGTCTTCAGCTGTACGGATTTAGAAACATCAATATGACTGCTGTGTTCGTTATTACACCCAAGAACAGAACACCACAATCGCTTAGACGCCATTCTGCTCATAGACAGTGCTCCAGCTATCAACAATGATGCGCCGGGCCGCGTGGGCTATGATTGACAGCTCGCTCATGAGCGAGGGCGGGGCTGTGTTGAGACGCTACTGTCAATCAACAATCGTGGGAGGGGCGTCGATTTTGTGACGATTTTGTCAACAGCTTGATTTGAGTTGGGGGGAAACATGAAAGAAGATGGCTCGATTTGAGACAGGGGAAAACATATAAGGAGATTTTTCAAAAAAACCACTGGATGGATTTTATCATTTTATGATGGTTGGTACAGGCACTGCCAACACACATTTCAGTACAATCAACTTGTAAAAGTGCATGTACCATTATATGACTCCTTTAATGTCAGATTACGTCCATAATAATTTGACTTTTGGTTCGATTTTTTTTTTACCATTTTCAGTGGTTATGAGGAGCAATATGAGAGAGAAATTTGGTAATCATTGTTTAGGTACATTAAACCATGCCATGTCATATTGTCAACATGGTACTCATGAAGCAGAATAGTGGGTCATATGTCTAATGCTTTTTGAAAACTTAAGGCTTCTTAATAAAATGAGTCGGACATCACATTTTTGTATACATTTTTATTTATTTACATTAGTAAGCTACAGGACATTGTCTTTCAAAACACGACCTGTGTGAAAGAGAGAAAAAAAAAAAATGCGTCATTGTACCCAGCACTTCTGAAAATGCACTTCCGAATGCGTCTCTGTCCCCAGCACATTTCAAACCAAACTGATGCCCATGGATGTAGTACATGCTATTTTCTGATTTTACTTTACAGGTGCTCAATGCAATGCATGTGAGAACCATCAGCAGAATGATGCATCGAAATCATGTGCACAACTACATTCTGCCCTCGGTGCTGCATAAATGGCGATCACACCAGACCGACCTGCTTGAGGGACTAAAACAGAGTGAAACTGTATCTCTTGGTGGTGATATGAGAGCTGACAGTCCAGGCCATTGCGCGAAGTATGGCTCATACTCCATGATGGATCTCAGCACAAGCAAAATTGTTGATATCCAGCTCGTACAGGTAAATGGATTATAAAAACCAAGTGGGCAGTATTTGCCAGGGAAACTCTTGGGGCATTTTGAGAAATTAATTTAAGTTCAGACTTTAGAAGTCTGTATTTAAAGAAATGTTATGTCTGTTTATGATACACAGAGCAATGAAGTGGAAAGCGGTGTCCGTATGGAAAAGGAAGGGCTCATCAGGAGTCTGGAATTTCTTGAAAAATCTGGTGTCAAAGTAGCTTCCCTGTGACAGACCGACACACCCAGTTCAAAAGTTTGTCCGGGAACAGAAACCAGACATTGACCACTTTTATGATGTATGGCATTTATGTAAAGGTAGGATAATTCTGAAAATGTAGTTTGATTATTTTTCGCACAGCTAATCCTGTGCAACATTAACACCCACTGTAGAACAAATTTATTACATCTCTTTAAACTGTTCTCAGCACTCACCAAGAAGATGGATGCCATGTCCAAGGAGAAAGACTGCAACAAGGTCAAAATGTGGCGAAAGAGCATCAAAAATCACCTCTACTGGTCAGCATCCGGTTCATCAAATGGAGAGGAAACAGTGGCAAAATGGACCTCTCTTCTTAACCACATCCAGAATGTGCATGTCCATGAAAATCCACTCTTCCCCAAGTGCCTCCACCCTCCTTCCACTGACAAAAACAAGTGGCTGAAGCCCGGTACGCCACTATTCAATAGCAATTATGATAATCCTGTAGTATACTCTCAGCTACTATGCACTCATCTTTTATGTATTGGTTATTCTCTGTCCTCCTCTAGCAACAAAGGCCATCTACAAGCTGGAGAAGGTGCTGATGAACCAGCGTGTTCTTTGTGATGTGAAAAAGCTGAGCCCTCTCCACCAAACATCTGCCTTGAAGGGGTTCCACAGTGTGATTCTGCGGTTCGCACCAAAAAACGTGGCCTTCTCATACTTGGGGATGCTTTGCAGGTAAATTGTATAGAAATCATGTATGTTATCAATAGTAACAGCACTTTACCAACGGTCAAGCCACACTGTCTACATGAGCGGCGTGTGTGCGCAGCGGAAGCTTTTCATTTTGGCGTCCATGTTAACAGATTAGACAGAGTTTCCGCGGGGCATTAAAAGGGATTAAATGGATTTTGTGAAACATAAGGCATTGAATGGCATTAAAAAGCATTATATTTGAATCCTACAGGCATTAAAAAATGTTATATAGTTTTGATAAAAATGTTATCCAGACATCAATAGCTGTATTAGTATCAGTGATACTGACTTCATTCACATAAAGATGGATTAAACAAGTATTTGAAATAACTGTCTTCATGTTGGTTCTACATTAATTTGGAGATTAACTGTGAAATTAATACATTATGAAATGTATAAACTAAATATAAACCTACTAAAGTAGTTTAGTTTATATTTAGTTTATATTTAAGCGTTTTTAATCACAGTTAATCACAGAATGTTTTTGGATTAATCAAGTTTTTTTTTTTTCATCGATTGACCACACACACGTATGTATGGCATTACAAATAAAATAAGGCATTAAAAAGCATAACATTTTATTTGAAGATAACTGCAGAAACCCTGTCAGAGCAGCCACACAGGTAGAGAGAGGGGCAGTGTGGCCATGGCGTCATCATGCTGGAGTAATCCCATACAAATCCTCATTTCAGACTTTACGTGGCTGCATTGCATTTCAATGAAAATTCTGGCCGTACCCAAGCGAGGACTGCAGCCGGAGAACTGCAGTTCAAAATAAAATTTCCCAAGGCCAAAAGAGGGGAACATGCGGTGTCCATGCCGAAGACCAAATATTCTACTGGTTAGTTAATTCTCAATTGTCTTTTGGTATCTCCATACTAACATGATTCTGCATTTATGCATTTACCCCGGTGGCAAGATTTTGGCACCACCTGAGTGACAAGGTGTATCACATTTGCCAGTGTGACAAGCAGTAAAAACACAATTTCTATTGCAGTTACTTTAACAGTTTGTCAACAGAGACCATATGAATGACTCAAACTGTATGCTTTGTGTTCTCGCCTGTGTTTTAGAATATGTGACTGAGCTTACGGACATCCTCTTTAATGAAGTCATCCAGGACCCTGCACCCTTTGTGGCTGATATGAAAGCAGTGGCTGTTCCTGGATTCCCGTGTTCACAGTATGAGCAACTGGTAAATCCGACGCAATTCCTAGCCATGTGTCCAGGTTCAGCTGTCCAGGTTGTGAGGGAACAGCTCTAACACACAGTGACCCAACACCCATCTAAGTCCACAATCCCTTTCTTAATAATCAGCTGTTTTACTTATTACTTATATTTATTTATAAAGGGACCATGCACAATTTTTAATATAAAATTTCCATTTCATGTATTGTACCGGATTTAGCCAAAGGCTATTTTTCATCCGTAGTCCCCCAGGCAGGTCAACGCTAACATAACATTACACAGACAATATGTTCACATACAATAAATATATACAAACATACATACTGTCAGGGCTATAAAAAACCATACATACATAAATCAGTCAATCAATTTAACTACAACAATCTCAATGGTTACATAATTGGTTCAATTTAAAAAAAGATTTTAACTTCAATTATACCAGGATAATTGAGCTCATTTACTATTTCTATCTTTTCACCATTAATAAATATATCAACATCAGGAGATTTAACGTTTGTTTTTGAGAAAAACATTCCTTTTGTTTTACTGATGTTTAAGCTAAGACATTGCTGTTCCAACCACTGTGTAATCTTTTCTGTAGCAGCTTTTAACTTCTCAGCTGCTAATTCTGCTGTTTTTGCATGTGTAAAAATAACAGTATCATCAGCATACATTTGTACTTGTATCCCTTCACACTATTGCGGAAGATCATTAATATACAAACTAAATAGTAAGGGTAGACCTAGTACTGATCCTTGGGGTACACCCATTGTATAATGCAAATCACAGGACTTAACCCCTTTAATTTTTAAACACTGTTCTCTATTTAATAAGTATGAGGATACCCATGCTAAAGCTTCAGGTGAAAATTGAAATGTAGACAATTTAGAAAGGAGAACTGTATGATTAACGGTATCAAAGGCTTTACGTAGATCTAAAAATGTTATTTGCTCTATTAAATGTAAAGTAGCTGTTTCGGTAGAATGGTTTACTCTGAAACCAAACTGCATACAATGTAGGCCAGACTCAATGGTATTAAGATGGGATGTCAGCTGTTCAAAAACGATCTTCTCTGCAACCTTTGAGAGTACTGGCAATATGCTTATGGGTCTGTAGTTACTAACTTCATAATGGTCTCCAGATTTAAAATAGGAGTAACAATGCTTTTTTCCACGCAGTAGGAAAAACACTACCTTCAAATGACAAATTAATTAAATGAGTGATGACTGGGGTTAAACTATCTTTGTGAGTTTTAACAAACATAGTATCCAAATGATGAGCATATTTACATTTTGAATTTTTCAATGAGCTAATAATTTTATTAACTTGCGTTTCATTTGTCTTGATTAGATTAACTTTTACATATATCCTCAATTGGACTAATATTTATTTCCCTTCTTGAAAATGTATCCCCTAATTCATTAACGGAGTCAATAAAAAAGTTATTAAAAAAATCTTCAATTAGCTTTCCCTTCACTTTAAGTTTAACATCTCCTATAAAATTTGGTTCCTTTCGTAAATGTTTTCCAAATTAGCTTACTATTACCTTTAGCTTCATTCATTAGATGAAGATAATAATTGGATCTGGCTATTCTCAGCTCTCGAATAACTTTGTTTCGCAGACCTTTGTAACAATCAGTGTCTCTTCCAGTCTTAATAGCTTTCTTTAATTCTGAATCCCTATTCTTCATCAGCTTCCATAAATTCTCATTGAACCACGGTAAAACATTCTTATGCTTGAATTTTTTCTGAACACTAGCAGTAAATTTATCTCTTACAGTATTAATTCTATTATAAAATGTATTACAACCGTAATCTATATCCTTGGAAGATAAGATATCATTCCACTTTAGATCAGCTGTTTCTCATCAAATGCTACTAATTTTCCTTTAGGTATACAATGAAAAACATTAGTAGAGGTTACTATATTATTTTTAAATCTGTTTTTCGTTAGTTTCCGTGCAACTAAGGTTAAATTGTGATCAGATAACCCAGTGATCAAATTATAACTCTTGATTATCCTTTCAGGTTTATTAGCAAATATTAAATCCAACTGTGTCTTTGAAGATTTAGCAATTCTAGCAATTCTAGATCCCCTTCCAGAAGATCTATCCCGTCTAAAACATTGATATCCAGGCATAATAAATACACTAGAAGATGATGATTGTGCAACCACGTTTCAGGATACAAAGGAAGTCCAAATTTGAATTGGATAATAAATAAGACAACTGTTCGCTCTTTGCAACAATGCTTCTTATATTCAAATGACCGCCAAAAAGTCCTCTCGGTTTCACTTTCGGATCCCATAGGACCTTCGCATGATTAGCAGTCTGAAAGATCTTACATGTCGTCTGCTTTCTTACTGCAGGATTTCGGCACGAGGAAGCGTTTCCATGATACATTGATGTTTCTTTTACTCTTGTAGAATGACTGGAAAGTAGTGTAGAAGTGTCATACCTTGGAGCATTGAGTACGTTGTTGATTAAACTCACTTCATTGTTTGGGAGGCCAAGTAGATCTACAGGAAATCCCCAGGCACACCCTTCATTGTGAGACGCCACCATGGTTGTTGACAAATGAGGCTCAGCTCCAGAGTCCTGTTGTATTCCTGGGTAAACTGGTCCCGGATTTAATTGAACATCCCCGGAAAGCAGTAGTAAGAGAAGCAAGAAACCATGAGTCTTTCGAGTAGACGCACCAGATCTCCGTTGTCTAACGGTCTGTTTGCGTATCACAGCGCGTCCATAACTCAAAACAGATGAATAAATTGCATGATAGCCGAATAAGTTTTGATGAAAACTTCCCGCACGGATAGATGCCGGGAAAAGATCGAAATAAAGACAGATTTTTCCCTGATCCACGTAATTGCTTGAATTCTTGAAGCTTATCAAGAATAGACAGCTGATCAGCGTGAACAGTTCTGGACCCCACACGTACCGGTAGTGCAATGGTGGAAAAGAGTAGTAGTGTAAAAAACATACTACAAAACGCAGATTCCAATTTCTCATTATTAAAATATTTAGCTCTGCTTAAATTAATACGGCCTCTGACAAGTATGCATTAAAACAAAGAAAACTGCCGGCTAGTTGGAGAAACAGGGGAATTGCAGAACCTGCCAAGATACGATCCGTCGCCGCCATTTTTCAACTGTGTTCATCTGTGCAACCATGCCAACATGGCATGTTGGTTCTGCCAACATGTAAGCACCATCTCCACCCTACTATTCTTGCCCTTACTCAATTTTGTTATTTGGCTAATAAACTCAGCAAAAAAAGAAACGTCCCTTTTTCAGGACTGTGTATTTCAACAATAATTTAGTAAAAATCCAAATAACTTTACAGATCTTCATTGTAAAGGGTTTAAACAATATTTTCCATGCATGTTCAATTAACCATCATCAATTAATTAACATGCACCTGTGGAATGGTCGTTAAGACCTTAACAGCTTACAGAGAGTAGGCATTTAAGGTCACAGTTCTAAAAACGCAGGACACTAAAGAGATTTGTCTATCGACTGTGAAAAATACCCAAAGAAAGATGCCCAGGGTCCCTGCTCATCTGCGTGAACTTGCATTAGGCATGCTGCAGGGAGGCTTGAGGACTGCTGATGTGGCCAGGGCAATAAATTGCCATGTCTGCACTGTGAGACGCCTAAGACAGGGCTACAGGGAGACAGGAAGGACAGCTGATCATCCTCGCAGTGGAAGACCACGTGTAACAACACCTGCACAGGATCGATACATCCGAATATCACACCTGCGTGACAGGTACAGGATGGCCACAACAACTGCCCGAGTCACACCAGGAACACACAATCCCTCCATCAGTGCTCAGACTGTCCGCAATAGGCTGAGAGAGGCTGGAGTGAGGGCTTGTAGGCCTGTTGTAAGGCAGGTCCTTACCAGACATCACCAGCAACAACGCCGCCTATGGGCACAAACCCACCCTCGCTGGACCAGACAGGAGTGGCAAAAAGGTCTTCACTGATGAGTCACGGTTTTGTCTCACCAGGGGTGATGGACGGATTCGTGTTTATCGTCGAAGGAATGAGCGTTACACCGAGGCCTGTACCCTGGAGCGGGATCGATTTGGAGGTGGGGGGTCCGTCATGGTCTGGGGCGGTATATCACATCACCATCGGACTGAGCTTGTTGTCATTGCAGGCAAACTCAATGCCTTGCAGTACAGGGAAGACATCCTCCTCCCTCATGGGTACCCTTTATGCTGCTCATCCTGACATGATCCTCCAGCAGGACAAAGCCACCAGCCATACTGCTAACCTAACATCTCACAGCAAGAACTGACAAATCTGGTCCAGTCCATGAGGAGGAGATGCACTGCAGTACTTCAAGCAGCTGGTGGCCACACCAGATACTGACTGGTACTTCATTCAGGGACACATTATTCTATTTATTTTAGTCACATGTCTGTGAAATTTTTTTAGTTTGTCTTATGGTGTTGACTCTTTTAGTGTTCATACAAATATTTACACACATTAAGTTTACTGAAAGTAAAAACAGTTGAAAGTCAGAGGACGTTTCTTTTTTTGCTGAGTTTATATACCGTACATTAGGTCTGTCACAATAATTACATTATCGACTTGTTGCACAATATATATGGACATGATACTCCAGATTTGACAGTAAGTATTACTCAAACTGATTGACAGCTGTCCAAAATGTCTATGAAATGTATTAAGTGTATTGAATAATTGTGTACATAGCACATTACCAAACAAGTACAATATATAAAGATTTTTTACATTTAAATGGGAGGTTTAAAGTCTGCGTACTCCCCATCTTCATCCGGGTACTCCTGGTGAATACAGAGCACAACACAAGAAGGTATTACTACCCTGTTGTGCTTTCCCAAGTATTCCCAGCACCAGGAAACAAAACATCTGTAGGCCAGGTAGCGAGCACGACTGTAATGACAACATAAAAACAAAATGTTATGTCACATGATACTATTATATTTATACAGGTTTGTTTTGGGTCGGTGGTCTTCTGTCTGATAATTGCAATAAAAACTGACATTGTAAAGTTGATATCAATATCTGGTGTCTTTGTACAACAAAAACTCCCTTGGGCTTATTTTTCCTCTTATCTTTCCTCAGGTCTAACAAAACGGGACCCCAGAATATGACAGTTTGATTCATCAACCTGCAGTCTGCCTCAAATCATTCATGTATACATTAATAAACATAATTTCATGATATGATTGCATAAATAATTGACTTGGTTCTTTGTCCTAAACCTACCAGTTTTTGAAAAACACACAAGCCATTTGTGCCAGGAGTCTAGTTTGATTCCTCTGCTTGTTTCTCTTCTCTCGTTCATGTGCGCTTTCGCACAGCTGAACTCATTCTCAATCAGTGTTCTCTCTCCTGCTCTTCTCACACCTGTTTCCCATTTGCCCTAATTTTCTGGCTATTTAGATCTAGTGTTCTTTTCCCCTCTTTGTCGGTTTATTGTTTGTTCGTTCATGTCCGTTACAGACACATCATCTTTGAGAATTACTGCTGCTTATTCTTGTACTGTGTGTTCTTACGTCAGATGAGTGATTTCTCCTGCTATCCTGAGCCTAGTCTGATAATCTGTAGTGGTGGGCAGATCGACCCTTCGTGAAGCAATGAAACAGTTGAACCAAATGTTCCATATTGTTTCGAGGCTTTGAATCAATCCGACACCTGTCTCAACGGTGACACCTAGTGGTCACTTGCAGGTGTTGATCTGAAACAACCTTGACGAGCCATTAAAAAAATGTGTTGTTTTTTTATTATTATAATGTTCTAATATGTGAAGCTTGTAACCTATAGGCTCCTCACTGTGCATAATGTTATTTTGGTCATGAAAAATGAATATTAGTAAAAGAAATCAAGCGACAATGTCTCACTTTTTTAGAGATTTTTATTAAAAAATATTAATTTCTCTGCTGTGGAAGGACTTAGCCTACTTCTTTTTTTACAGATAATTTCTCCAGCCTTTGAAAAAATCCTCTCACAAGGGACACTTGTTGCTGGCATACAAAGATATTTTTTTGCAAGGACATACAAATGAGGAAAGATTACTGCTCTCTCTTTCCAGTAAGGGTTAGGTCATGTAGGTTAGTACATGTCAGCTGTAAGGCTAACAAATTCGGCCTTTTGTAGGTCCTCCATTGTCTTCTCCTTGGCTTTGTTGTACTTTTCGCTGACCATTATTTTAAGCACCTTCCGGGATCGGATTACATAGCTTGGATCAAGCTTGTTCACAAATTCCCTGAATCCCTCATCGTCCACGATGGTGAAGGGCTGCAGATCCTTCACCACCATGTTTATAAGAGCCTCATCCAATTCCCTCTGTCTGACTTTTAAAAGAGAAGATAAAACATACTTTCAGACAAATACATTGGAAAAATACAGCTTCAATTAGTGCACATCTATTAAAAGTATAGCCTACTGGTTCATTATTTGGAAACCTTCCAGTGTTTATAATCAGTTATAATTATATTTCAAACAATGCATACCTTGCTTAGATGGCCCAGCAGAGTCAGTAGCAGGCCTAGGTACAGGGGGAATGCCATCCTCTGCACCCTGCAAAATGGCAGGATGAGTGCTCCTCAAATGGCGCATCATGGATGATGTATTGTTGCAGTAGGCTAGCTGCTGATCACAATACACACATCTCACTTTATTTGGGGTTTCTAAATGGAAATGCTCCCACACCACTGATGTACGGCATCTCTTCTGGGGAGCCTCCATTTTATCTATCTATCCAAATCTATCTATCTATATATGAATCGATCTATGTATCTAGATATGTATCTATAATCTATGTATCTATATATGTATCGATCTATAATATATGTATTTATATATGTATCTGTAATCTATCTATATATGTATCTATCTATTAATCTAGCTGTCTATATATATTTATATCTATGTATCTATTAATTTGTCACTATATGTATACTCTGTCTGTCTCTAGCCTATCAGTCAATGTGTTGTGTAAATTTAAATGTAAGCCTAAATAGCCTATAACTAATCAAATCGCACTATGTCACTATATCACCAAAAATCCGCTATCTCAAAATCAAACTCCTCTCACAAAAACCCACGAGGTCAATATGCGTTGATTTCACTTTTATACAGATGTGCGATTGTGTGGTCTGTTCCCGACCGTGTCAATGAAACGCTGATTCGGCGGACCACACCTGATGAAACACTTAGTGAAACACTTCGAGGCTTCGTTTGGCCATAGTCACGTGACATGGGTGTTTTGAATCACGCTTCGGATCAGTGTTTCGAAACATCTGCGCTTCGGGATCTCGCAAAGCTTCGGAACGACTGTTTCGCGTCAGCCATCCCTAATAATCTGTGCTGCGGTTACTGAGTCTGCGCTCGTCTTTTCCAGCATACACTACCTGACTGCTTCTACCTGTGCCTTTCATCCTGCCTTGTTACTGCCTGGTCCTGGATAACGGTTACCTGTTCTGCGTCCGCCAAGACGGACGGAGATCGGCAGACAGCCTGTGTTGCATTTCATTCTTTTATTTCAATAAATCGTTAACCAGCTTTCACTCTTGGGTCTTTTTTGAACTGTGACAATTTGATCAGCACAAACTTAATTTCTACACATTCATCTACTAGTTGTGATTCATACTTTAATGATCATTGTGGGAGACACATTTGTTTATCTCTATCTTATTTACAGTTTAATTCATAGTGTGACTAAAGATATTCACATACATTTGAGTTGTCAATTCTATATTATGAACAATCATAGAGAAAAGTTATCTGAACAATTTATACCATATTCTGTTTTTCAGCTTGTGTGTTGTAATAATGATATTCAGCAGTCCATTCTCTCATATGCATTTATGCACAATGTTTTCATACTTAATATAACAACCATGATGGCTGTTAGTTTGATCTGTGACTATAAAGTGTAAAAATATGTTTTATTCTATGTTATTTATTGCTGCCTAACTTTGAGCATTGTGACTTGGCAGATGTTGTTTATGCTCAAACATCAACATTACACACTAAAGTTAAAAAAGTGAAATCATTATCAACCACCACTTTAAAGAGGATCGTTCCCCCAAAAATAGAAACTGTCATTATTGAACTATTGAACAAACTGAACTATCCCTTTAAGGACAAGCATGTTTACCGGCACACATCTAATATACACGCATATGACAGACGCACCATATTTCCTCTCAAATATTTGCTTCCACTTTAGACATAACCCACTCTGTTTATGTAAACCTTGTGTGTATTTGACAGAATTAGCGCAACGAGACTCGAAAGATAACTCAGTCCAGTATCCAGGCGTTGTTTAAAAGGCTATTAGTTCCTGCGCTTTGGGTGTTTGCGCTCCGAAAAGCGCACGTTAGAACAGCGCATCAGCACGCAAATGAAATGTTTAACCGGCAAGGCTTTAAAGCACATGCAAATAATTAACTTTTGTGAATTGCAGTGTCCCGTACCTCTGTGTGATGTGTATGTATGTCGCGTTATACAGTATGTTGAGACGGAGTCGCCAGAACTGCAACTGATAGAATGTCAGAAAAGATCATGTCAGTTGTTCCCCTAGATGGACAGAAACCACACTGTGATTCAGGGAGTATCTCCTCAGATAGTGGTAGCAGGCGGTTGGCGAGGACACGAGCAAGACTTTGCCTTTGTTGACAAGAGCGATATGCCCCCGTAGTTTCCACATTCAGCCTTGTCTCCTTTCTTGAATATGGTAACAATTTGGGCATCCCGGAGCTCTGAGGGGAGCTCTTCCCTTTCCCAGACCTTGACGAGTAGATGGTGGATGTGGTGCCAGAGCCTTGGTCCTTCTTCCTTTAAGATATCTGCGGGGATCCCATCAGGACCAGTGGCCTTGTTGTTCCTGAGATTCCTGATGGCATTGTGAACCTCAGTTAGGGTTGGAGGTTCCCCCATGTCTTCTCTGATGGGACTCTGCGGGATATGGTCGGCAATGTCTGGTTTGGCTGAGCTGTCACGGTTCAGAAGTTCTTGAAAGTGCTTCTTCCAACGTGCATTGATGGAGTCATTGTCTTTTAGAAGAGTCTGTCCATCTTTTGGGTGCAGGGGATTTAAGCTAGGGCCATAGACAGCCTTAGTGGCACTAAAAAAGCCTCTGGTGTTACCTGAATCTGCCAGTCTCTGGAGATTGTAGCGACAATGGGTATGAACCAAACACAGACTAATCTTCTTCCAGAAGATTAATTCAAACTTTCCACTTCCTGCCGAACAAAGAGGAAGACTTGGTCAGGACTTCGTATCCTCATCAATCTTGTCATGGGGTCCAGGCGCCAACCAGTCGGGCTATTTAAAAGAGCCCCCAGCACTAACACATAACTGGTCAAATGCTAGCTTTGTTGCCAAATTACTGATTGGTTAAGAGCTATAAATCACCCAGGCTCCAGAGAGTCTGTAACCAAAGACTTTTATTGGTTAACTGAAGGCAGAACTGGTCAACTTCGATAGTTTGCAAGACGGATCGATACCAGCAGATGTTGTTTTCCCCCACAACATTCCTGACCCCTTCCCCCTTAAGACCTCTGAACGAACAAACAGAGTCCGTTTCTCTCTAAACCAGAAAACTGAAAAAAAAGACGTCATAAAAACTTTCATTCTGGCTGCTCAGTGGACGTCTTTTCAACGTCCGATTTTTGTAACAAAGACATTGAAAAGACGTCTTTCGGACATCATTTTGCTTAGTGGGCATTTTCTCCAGAATTGCTCTAAAAAAGCAGAAAAGGGTACTTCTGAAAAATTATAACACAGGGGTGCAAGTGAAATATTAACATTAGTGCATTGTTAACACTGAAAAATGACACATCAGGACATGCATTCAAAATAGTTTAGAAATCATATTCCTGGATACTCAAATGTGGTTAAAACCTTTGTAGACATAACTTGCATGACAGCACTACAAAAACACATAGTGAAACCCTTTGCATCATCTACTGCTTTTCTTTTTGTTGTGGGTTTTCTAGGGTGAGTGATATTTATTATAATACACAAGTGAGACAGACTACTGCAAATTTTACAACTAGGTGTTGTCTTACCTCCAAGCCATGCTGGCTGAGTTTTTTGCCCCGGTAAATAAATGGTCATTTTCATATCAATTTAATAAATTGAGCGGTCTGCTCCTTGCTCCCTGAAAAGTATTAAAGTAATTAGCACAAGTTTTCGCGTCTAACCACCTGACAAATGAAGCCACCCAATGGTAACAAAGGAGTTAAGATAAAGTTTATTAGAAATAAAAACTTGTGGCTTTTGACGTGGTTTCCAAGCTATTTAAGTAAATGGAAACATAATACTTACATTTAAAAGTGAATTTTCCCTCCACCACGGAACTCTTGGACGTCATTTTTTCAAATGAAAATGCTGTCGTCACCGGCGCGCAATGACTTATGGGGTAGGATAGGCCACTAAGGATCCGTTTTTGTATCCTTCCTTTCACAGGGAAAGAAGGGTGCATTTGGTGTCGCTTTTAGCCTTCGTCACGCCGCGATGACGCAACTGGCCTTCGAATACGGCCTTCGAAGGATGCAGAACTGAATTGGGACAGCCTTCATCGCGCCGCGGTGAAGCAATCGGCCTTCAAATGCGACCTTCGAAGAATGCAGTCTTTGAATTGGGACGTCCTTCGTCTCGCCGCTGTGACGCAATCGGCCTTCAAATGCGGCCAATCGGCCTTCAAATACGGCCTTCGGAGGATGCAGCCTTCACATTGGGACACAGCTGATATGTCTGAGCACTCTCCCTTGTCTCTTGTTTTTGTGGATTGTTTACAAGTGCTTGACTGATTAAGTCTCAGAGCAATCCGTGACAAAAAGATCTGCTAGGTACCAAAACAGCACCAACTCTCCTCTTCAACAATTGAGGCTGGAGTTTCACTGCACTTAAACACTGCTACAATAACCTTGTTCAACATCATCACTCTAAAGCCAAGATCCGTCCTCCAGTGCTCTCTTCCACTAGTGGCGGCTGCCTGAAATACACACATTTTCCAGCTTACTAATTGGAGCATACCATTTTTAAGATTAACTCTTGCCTCATGTGACCAATAACTATATACACAAGATGATAGGCTTGTTCGACTTCATACAGCTCTGTGCAGACCGATCGGCGGCTGACTTGAAGCAGTGCATGCCGGTTCGAAATTTTGTCCGACTTGATACAGCGCCGACGCCACGTGACTGTGACATTATGCCATCAAAGTACCGCGAGAGCGATTCGAGAGTAGCCAGAGAACTCAGCCAGCGCAGCTTCTCAAGAGCGGCTGCACTGGGCTGCAGGAGGCTGATACGACACAGCTGTTCCACGATTGGCCGGATTCACCGCATGACAACGATCACGTGTGTTTCGTGTTTATTTGACGCACAAGGACACCAGCCAACGAACGGACCGGGAAAACCCCTTTCACGCAACAAAAGGGAATCCCCAAAAGCAAAGACAAGCAAGTATCTCCAGACTAAAAGCTGAACTGGTGTATTGGTATACATTTAATAACCTGTCTAAGAAACGATAGAAGGGTTAAATTAATGAAGGATGGTTCGTTCCAGGTCATGTCTTTGCATAAACTTGAGATTTCATCATCTCACTCTTAAACTCACTCTTGAAACTTAATCTTTCCTTACTCGTTTTTGACCACTATTGTTTTCTGAGAAACTTAGAGTGACTGTTATATCTTAAAGGGATACTCCACTTTTTTGGGAAATAGGCTCATTTTACAACTCCCCCAGAGTTAAACAGTTGGGTTTTACCGTTTTTGAATCCATTCAGCCGATTTTCTGATATTTAGAAGAATATCAGTAACCAGACAGTTTCTGGTCCCATTGACTTACATATTATATATATTTTTTCCTACTATGGAAGTCAATGGGACCAGAAACTGTCTGGTTACTGATATTCTTCTAAATATCAGAAAATCGGCTGAATGGATGAATGGAAAACGGTAAAACTCAACTGTTTAACTCTGGGGGAGTTGTAAAATGAGCCTATTTCCAAAAAAAGTGGAGTATCCCTTTAATTTGTGTCAGGAGTTATGTAATGACAAAATGAGTCGATAATATGAATTATGACCGTCAGCCGCTCCCATTCAGAAAAAAACTCCTGTGCTGTTGTCATGACAGCGCTTGACAAAACAACATCCCTCAGGGCTTTAGCTCAAAAATTTGCAGATTTGGAGAAATATTGATATATTCTCATAGGTTTACATCAGATTTCTTTAGAAGGAATACAGGAATAATATTTATTGAATTTATACCCAAATGCATCGATGTAATCATTATGAGCGTTAGATACTCTTGGTGTACTGTGTTTCAACTATACCAGCAGCCAGAGGGCACCCTATGTGCACAGTATGGAACATGAAGAAGAGCCATAATCATGTGACATTCCAGGATGTCCCTGACACAAATTTAATACTGTGAAGCTGCTTTGATGCAATCTGTATTGTGAAAAGCGCTATACAAATAAACTTGACTTGACAAACAAAGCTAACAGAGATCGCTGTAACATGCAGATAAAGATGTTTTGAAGACGATAAACATGATTGCAATGATATTTCATTTACCTGTGTTCTTCGAGCCATGTCAGGTATTTTCATAATAATATATTATATTTATAATGTAATGCTAATCGATATAGACTTTATCATCGTGCAGAATACTATAAAATATATTTTCTGTCTGATTTTTTTATCTGAAGCCAAATCAGATCACAGAATGTTATTTAAAACACTTGACTTGCGTTATAAAGTAAATTTGGAGCACAAACATGGTTTTAATCTCATAAATTGTTGTGTATTGCTGGTGTGCTAAGCTAACATGCTAGCTAGCCTGCACCTGCCACCTAGCAGAGAACTTTGATAAAAGAAATGAGGGATTGAAAAAGCGTGAATAGCCAGTCGTTAGTAACTATAATGCAGACAAAAGAAATGCATATTTAGAGCTATAACCAGGCTGGAGAGATGTGAATGTGTGCAGGAGAGACTGACACTGAATGGGGCTCGTTTGCACCACAAAACAATAGAGACAATAGACTGAATAGAGATGCTTAGAAGATGACAATAAACATCAGTTGCATTTTAGAGTCTAATCAAAATAAAGTCATTCTAGCCTCATTGGCTGCTTTTCCTTTCCAGAAGAAAGTGTAGCCACCTTTCTCCTCCTTCAGCTGCCCTTCACCTGCCCGTTCGGTTTCGGAGAGAGCAGCTATATCAATCCGGCATCTCTGCAGTTCTCTGGCTATGATGGCAGTTCGTCTCTCAGGTCTGTCACTGGAGGTGTTGTCCATTAGAGTGCGCACATTCCAGGCTCCAAAATTTAATTTCTTTTGTTCTGATGCAAATGGGGTGTTCCCTCTGGACGCGGTAATCCAGTCGGGAGGTATGAGGCAGGCTATTTTTAGGGCACCTTTTCTAGCCCCTTCCCCATGTGGGGTAAGCAGAGCGGATCCTGAATAGGACTGCTTAGTCATGGGTGTAGCTGCCGAAGAGCTCTTCTGCCTCGTTCCAAGAGCCCAGCGACTGATTCTGACACCCATCGCCTGATGTGCCAACTCATGACTAGGGGCTTCCAGACTGCACAAACCTGACTCCGTCGCCACTCGCTGGTCGCCAGAGGACTTTATCCGGGGTGGTAGGGTGGATACCCCTTTGTGGAGGACGCCTGTGCGTGGCGTTGTTTAACATGTGGAGGCTGGTGCATACAGTCCTTGGCAGGTCTGGGTCAGGATCCAGTGGCATGGAGTCCAAGACGACTGGGGACCTATCACTGCTGCAGCCTTCATCCGCCTTCCCAGCCGTTGTGATGCTCCACTTAAGTCAGCCATCATCCTCCGCCTGTTCCGACGTTGAGGTCTTGTCTTTTTTTTTAGGGTGTGCTCCCTTAGCCTTTGCCTCTATAGGCTACCCCACAAGGCAGTAGGACTATTTCCCCATAGCTGGGTCTGTGGTTGGCGGGTGCCAGGGCACGTCCACTGTTTGGTGGGCCTGCTCACTGCGCCTCTGGGGTCCACTGCTGCTCCGAGATCCCCTACAGTTCAGCCTGGGTCCGCCAGGGCCCAGTTACCGTGTGTGGCCGCAAGGAGGCACTGTAGGAGTCTTGACGGTGGAGAAGCTATGTACCGACAGGAGGAGGCTTACGCCCTCGACTCCTCTTTTCGCCCCTGCACAAGGGCTAGTCAGTGGCAGTAGCTGTAAGCAGAATGTAGCAAGCAGAAGTAGCATGCAGCATGCAATATCTACTAAACTACAGGCACTACTATCTCAGTACTACTGCACTGACGCATCACACGTCAGTGTGACAACACACACACACACACACTCTATGTATTTATTCACTAACATAAAGAATCACAGACTACCACATATTGTATTATCATAACTGTGAGGATGAATCTATCGCATTTAACAAGTTCTATGTCGATTGATTTCTGGATATTGTGATGTTATTTTTGTACACACACTTTGTGTTTTCATGTTTTATGAGGGCTTTCCATATGCATAATTGTTTTTATACTGTACAAACTGTATATTATCTCCCCTTACACTAAACCTTCCCATCACACAATTTTTTGCTGCATTTTTACATTTTCAAAAAACATAATTTAGTGTGATTTATAAACTGTTTTCCTCATGGGGACCAAAGTTTTTTTCCACAAAAAAATTGTGAGAAATAACAGTATTGTCTTCCAATAGAGCAGTTGTATAGGCTTTTATCATATATCCTGACTCTGTTTCTAGCAGCAAACACTCAGAATAAAGTGAGATGATCTGCTGATGATCCTGAATGACTTGTTGAATGAGTGTTGATAGTCTGAGGCTCATCAATATTAACAGATCTGCTGAAAACACTCTTTATTTAATGACAATAGTTCCTGTTTTCACCTCATTTATTATGCTGATGTCTTCAGATCTCCTATAAAATGACATTTAAAGCTCATTTCATTGGTGTCAACAGACTGAGCTTACCATTATTTAAATTGGAAAGAATATAGACTATTTATATTATATTGTCCATGAGCATAAAAAACACTTTTTCTTTATTTTGGCAGATCAGCTCCTCCCACACTGTAATTATTCATCAGTGAAGCCCCTCCCACAATTACACCATCAGTGAAGCTTCTCCCACAGCAATTACATCATCAGTGAAGCTCCTCCCACATCAGTTTACCTACAAATCCTGGAATATTCCCATCAGCTACAAGTGAAGACGAGCATCAGAGCATCAGGAAGAGCTGAAATCTGCAAAGACTGAGTTTATTAAAGAGGACAGTGAGAACATGAGTGATCCAGAACCCTGCAGAATGAAACAAACTGAAGATCCTGAAGAACAAAGAGGTTGGTGTTTATTCTACATTCATTAATGATGCTGAAGAACATCAGTTAGAAACATTCAAGCACTTAATCACATTTAGATAAACAGTTAAACTATGAAATGGCTGCCATCACTTTTAGTGATAAATAGTTAAACTGTTAAATGGCTGCAAAAGTGTTTTTTTTAACAAATGGTCAGTAAATGGAGGTTTCATATTGATTGTCAACATCAGGTCAAACAAAATTTTAATATTTTAACTATTTTATTTTACATTTATTTTATATATCATTCACAATTTGCCAGAATTTTGTATATTTTGTATACAACAAATAATAATAATTCCAAAAGTACAAATTTACAATATGCAGAAAAAAAAAAAAAAAAATCTTCCCGGTTTCACAGCCCCACAGGCCGTTTAGGT